>BJCM01073550.1:0-20641 GCA_018326385.1 Flaveria bidentis | reverse complement strand
TGGTTGATAAAGTTAAAGAAACAATGATTTTGAATGAATCTCATGTAAGAGAACATAAATTATATAAAAAAATTTAACTCTTTACAAAAGGATTTGGATAAAATTGTTTTAGAAAATTACAGTTTAAAGGCACAAGTTGAGCATCTGACCACTTCCTCAACTAAATCCATGGCTGATCATGCATGAACTGAAGTTATACTCAGAAGTTTCAACTTTTATCTCAGCAGTATGAGAAATTATTAAATTCTCATATTGAATCTAAGAACAGGTCTGGGTTGGGATATAATGCTGTGGCACCTCCTATAAACAACAATTACACACATTTTCCTGAATCAATGACAAATAACTTGTCAAATCATTTTGTGCCAAGCACCAAGTTTGAATCAAATTCTAATCAACAAGATATTCATAATAATATGAGGTGAATGAAACTGACTTTTCTAAATCAGAAAAAGTAAATCAAAAGGATTCAGAATTTGACTTTAATAAGTGTGATGACTTGGATGATTATGATGAACATGATGATGATCTACTGAACAAGGGTAAGAATTTTGTTTTTGAAACAAACATTCCAAAAGTGCTTCAAGAAACAAAGTTGCAATATCCTCCAAAACAAAGAAACATGCTGAAGTCTATTTGCAAGAGAATAGCTCAGCTAAATGAAGGTCTTCAAGAACTACATCAACAACAAAAACCTTCACATGAAGAAATTGAAAAATGTGCTTCTACTAAGTAAGTACACAAATCATCTGTGGAAAAAGCGAAAATAAGCTATCAACTCATCTTCAGCGGAAGAAGAAACCCTATTCAGTAGAAGATTTGCGAAAGAAGAAACCCTCAGTAGTTCATACTGTTTCAGTAAAAGATCTGCGAAAGAAGAAACCTTTAGTAAAAGTTCATACTGTTTCAGTAGATGATCTACAGAAGGCAAAGTCAACAACAAACAAATCAACTTCTAAACTAAAAAAAGGATGTTAAGTCTCAGAAGTTGACAAATAAGAAGACATTAACTGATTCTAACATAGAATCAGAGGAGATGTATTACAAATGGTGTGACATAAAGAACCATAATACTGATGAGTGTTACTTCAGTAGTTACTTTTCTATTTACAATATGAACAATCACATGACGTCTAACTGTTACTTCAACAAACATTATGATATTTGTAATAAAAATAACCATTCAACCCATGAATGTTATTTCAACAAAAAAAACAAGACAAAGAGGTCAAAGAAGAGAAAATCAGATAAAGCTGAATCAGACACTAAATCCACTGATTGTGAAAAGGATTCAAAAATTAAGAAGCCTCAACAAAAACAAAAAGCAAAAACCAAAAGAGCAAACATCCATTGATGTTCAACCTGTGAAGAAAAGAACAACATTCCAGCAATCAAAAACACCTCACAAACGGGTAAATTTGATTGAAAAGGAAACAAATGCTGATGATGCTTTCTATGATAATTTTAAAAAGGGAACTCATGTATCTCATTCAAAATCAAAAGATAGTGATACTTTCAACAATCAAGAATCATCATCCCAACCAAACCATCAATTCAACAAAATTAAGGTGAATGATAAAGAGATTGAGAAACCAGGATCTAGTTCATCAACATCATCATCAACAAAATCATCCTCACCTGCAACAACTCAGAATTAATCAAACAAAACTAAAACTGAAACTACAAGACTTATTCATGAAGGAGTAATAATTTTAGATACTACTGGAAAACCCAAGATCATTAGGATTAGGTTGTCAATTCTAATTGATTTCTTTTTGTATGTAGGAACAATCTTGGAGAACTGACAACAAGTGGTATGTTGACAGTGGTTGTTCTAGACATATGTCAGAAAACTGTTCACTTCTCCGTGACTTCAAACATAAAAATGCTTCATATGTGGCATTTGGTGGGGATAAGAAGATAGGTAAAATTGTTGGTGAAGGAATGGTAACTAATGGTGTGCTCAAATTTGAGAAAATAAACTATTTTGAAAACTTACAATATAATTTATTAAGTGTGTCTCAAATTTGTGATCAAAATTATACCACATTATTTGATAACACTAACTGTTACATACTTAAGCCAGGTTTTTCTATTCCAGAAGATTGGGTCCTTCTTAAAGCATCAAGAAAAGGAAACACATATGTTTTGGATATAAACAACACCTCTATCACAACACATAAGACATGCCTCCTATCTAAGTCATCAGAAGATGAATCTCAATTGTGGCATAGATGGCTTGTCCATTCTAACATGAAGAACATGAAAAAATTGGTGAAAAATGACTTAGTTATTGGATTGCCAAAGAAAGAGTTTTATTGTTCAAACCATTGTTCTCCTTGTTATAAAGGAAAATAACATAGAGTGTCTCATAAATCCAAAACTATCAATACAAATACTATACCACTCAAATTGCTTCACATGGATCTGTTTGGTCCAACCAATGTGATGAGCATTGGAAAGAAACAATATTGTTTGGTGATAGTTGATGACTTCACTAGATTCACTTGGGTCTTTTTCTTAAAACAAAAGAGTGAAACATCAGAAACATAAATGGAATTTATCATTAAGATTGAGAATCAACTTGATTTAAAAGTTAAAATTTTCAGGAGTGATAATAGGACTGAATTTGTTAAGTTTGACTTGGATTCCTTTTGTAGGAATAAAGGTATTGCAAGGCAATTCAGTGCACCAAGAACTCCACGACAGAATGGAGTGGCTGAAAGAAGAAACAAAACACTTATTGAAGCATCTAGAACAATGCTAGCTGATTCACAACTGCCTATCACCGTTTGGGCTAAGGTAGTGAATACAACATGCAATGTTCAAAATAGAACATTGATTGTCAAAGAACATAACAAAACACCTTATGAGCTTTTATTTAAAGAAAACCCTATATAGGATATCTTAGAGCTTTTGGGTGTCATGTATTTGTCTTAAACATAAAAGAAAAATTGGGAAAATTTTCAAAAAAGGCCTATGATGGTTTCTTTGTTGGATATTCTTCAACATCTAAATCTTACAGGATCTATATTCCATAACATAACATTGTGGAAGAATCTCCTAATATGTCTTTTGATGAATCTGTATTTACTAAATCAGTTAAAGGATCATCATGACTATTTGATATAGATGCTTTACCAGAGTCATTTAACTCTGGTTATTTGAATTATGCAGGATCTGATGATACATGCTATCCATTTGTTCCCCCAAATTTGAATGAAGTATCATTATCTACTAATCTTCCAAAGATAAACACTTCATCAATAACTACTGGCTCTGCATCAGCAGATATACACTGTGTATCAGGAGATATGAATAATATATTAGCAACTATTCCAGACTCTCAAGAAGATACAACACACATTGGAAATGATTCATCAATTCCTCATATCCCATCCGGAGAAGTTCGTGTAACTCCTACGGATGAACAAAATGCTTCCGAAGAAGTTCATGTAACTCCTAGAGATGAAAAAAATATTTCCGAAGAAGTTCATGTAACTCCTAAGGATGAACAAAATGTTTCCGGAGAAGTTGCTGTAACTCCTATGGAAAAATAGAATGCTTTAGGAGAAATTCCTATGCAAGAAATTATTTATTCTCCTAATGTCCAAACTGAGGAAGACCATTCAATACCTAATGTTGTACAAGAAGAACACTTTGACTAATTCCTAAATTCACAATCTGGATTGGATCAGTCTGCAACAATGGATATGACTAACTTGGAATCATCTATTCCAGTTGCATCAACTCCATTAACACGAATCCATAAGACTCATCCAGTCAACAACATCATTGGAGATCCTACCAAAAGAACTACAAGAAGCCAATGTGGAACTACCAACATCTGTCTTTTCACTTGTTTTCTTTCACAAGTGGTTCCTCCAAACATCACAACTGCTTTAAAGGACAACTTCTAGATTGAAGCTATGCAAGAAGAGCTTCAACAATTTAGAAAGAAAAAAGTGTGGAATCTAGTTGATTTACCTGAAGGCAAACATCCAATTGGAACTAGATGGCTCTTCAAAAATAAACTAGATGACAGAGGTATAATTGTAAGAAACAAAACAAGGTTGATTGCGTAAGGATACACACAAGAAGAAGGAATAGACTATGATGAAGTTTTTGCATCACTTGCAAGAATTGAAACCATAAGAGTGTTCCTAGCATATGCATCATATAAGAAGTTCACTATGTATCAAATGGATGTCAATTATGCCTTCCTATATGGGAAAATTGATAAAGAAGTCTATGTATCACAGCCTCCTGGATTTGAAGATCCTCACTACCTATATAGGGTATACAAACTTGATAAAGCTTGATGAAGATGTATTTGAAATGGATAAAGATGAGTGATTTGTTAAGGAGAAAGAGGCTGAAGAACTGACTCCCCTATTCCAACACATGGAAGGGTTGAGTAGGAAAGAGGTTGAAAAGCGGATCATAAGTTGGTGCTATAACCCCGGCCTCAAAATGTTCATGATAAAGAGGAGGGGGTGGAATTAGCTACTTGCATAAAAGGAAGGCTTTCAAGACCTTGCCTAAATGGGATCTAAGGCGATCGACAACTCTGCTATTACTAAAGGCAAATCTGAGAGAGAGTGAAACTATAGTTTCGGCAGTATAGTTTCGTTGACAGGGAAACTGTCTGCGAAACTAAGACTTCTATATATAGATTTGATCTTTTTCATTGTTGGGTAAGCTTACAAAATCCTAATTGTGAATCATTGTTGCAAGTTACCTTTTCAAAGAAGTTATTACTCTGAAATATCATTGTGCTTGATGTTATTGATTGTTATGATGTTCATTGTATTATTTGAATGAGTTCTTATTGTATTCAATCTTCTATATTCATTATATATGGTTTGTATGATTGATATTGAATGATTCTTCATCTCATTTGCACTGTTATACGATCAAATGGACCAACAGAAAGAGATTCATAAAGTATCATTACCTGGTGTGTTTAGGTTACTACACACACATGCATTTAGATAAGCCAATACATACCTGTACATTGAGATGAGTGTTTCACTATTCAATAGGATTTTAATTCATCACTGCATATATCTTCTCTTCCAAGTAGAGCCTACCAACATATCTGGTAAGTCATAATAGTATTTCAATTTTTGAACTTAAGCACAGTGAATGATATAACAACTGTAATTATATCATTTCCTAAGTATTCTTTTCTTCATAAAACTTGACTTATTTTTGTGGTTTTTCTAAAATTTAATTAATATTGTTGATGTTTTTTTGAGTTTACTCAAGATTAATCATACAAATTTATTGCACTAGGTACTCAAACCTACTAGGTTCAAATGCCTTTGTGAATAAATCAACTAATTGATTCTCAGTTGGAACCTGAGTCAATTTGATTAGACCTTTTTCAGCATAGCCTCTCAAGAAATGATATCTGATTTCTATGTGTTTTGTTTTTGAGTGCTGAATTGGTTAGTAATAAAGACAACTGCAGTGTTGTCAATATGAATTGGGGTTTGCAAGAAGTTGTAACCATAATCAAGCATCTGGTTTTGAATCCAAAGAACTTGAGAGCAACAATCTGATGTTGCAATATACTCAGCTTCTGCCGTTGATACATATACATTTGTCTGCTTCTTGCATTGCCATGAGACCAGTCTGGGACCAAGAAATTGACAACCTCTAGAGGTGGACTTTCTGCTAAAGTTGCATCCTCCATAATCACTATTTGTGAAGGCATAGAGATTGAAGTCTCATTCCTTTGGATACCATAACCCAAGAGCTAGTTTGCCCTTTAGAAATTTAAATATCCTCTTGACTACATTCACATGTGATTCCTTTGGATCAGCTTGATACCTGACACACACACAAACACCAAATGTAATATTAGGCCTGCTAGCAGTTAGATACATAACTGAGCCTATCATGGATCAATAGTGAGTCTGATCAATAGATTTGCCTCTGGATCAAGACCAATCTTCACTTTGGTATCAACTGGTGTTCTAATAAACTAACAATCAGCAAAATGAAACTTTTTTTAACATTGTTTCCACATATTTGGATTGGTTGATGAAAATTCCATCTACTGTCTCTTGGACTTGCACCCCAAAGAAGAAAGTGAGTTCTCCCATTGCACTCATTTGGAATTTTGAATGCATTAGGTCTTCAAAATCTTTGCAGAGTTACTTGTTTGTTGAGCCAAATATAATGTCATCCACATAAATCTAGATTAGCAGTATGTCTCTTCTTCTTCTCCATCTGAAGAGAGTCTGATCAATCTTTCCTCTTTCATATCCATGTTCAAGAAGAAAGGTTGATAGTGTCTCATACCACTTTCTTGGGGCTTGATGAAGGCCATACAAGACTTTGTCAAGCTTGCACACCTTGTGAGGAAAATCTGTATCTTTAAAGCTAGGTGGTTGACTCACACAAACCTCCTCAACAATCTTTCCATACAAGAAGGCACACATCATATCCATTTGATAAAAAGTAATTTTCATGGACACAGAATATGCTAGAAAGATACTAATTGCTTCTAATCAGGAAACAGGTGCAAACACTTCATCATAGTTAACTCCTTCTTCTTGAGTGTATCCCTATGCCACTAATCTTGTTTTATTTATGATGATGATCCCTCTATCATCAGTTTTATTTCTCTATAGCCATCTGGTGCCAATAGGGTATTGTCCTTCAGGAAGATCCACCAGTTGCCATACCTCTTGCTTCTTGAATTGTAACAATTCTTCCTGCATTGCTTTAATCTAGCTGTTGTCTTGAAGAGCCTATTTGATGTTTTTGGGTACTATTTGACAAAGAAAGCATGAAAACAAACAGACGTTTGCAATACTTGACTTGCTTCTTGTCACCCTTTCGTTGAGTTTACCAATAATGCTATCTACTGGATGATCCTTGTGTATTTTGGTGGTTGGAATAGAGTCACCTGCAATAGTTACATTAATTTTGGAGACATTCAGATCATTATGGTGAGAGGCACCTTCATCTTATCCTATTTGGGAGTTATGAAGATTATCTGATTAAGTTTCTGTGACTGCTTCAGCATCTGCAGTACATTGATTGCTTCCATTATTTGATGTTCTTTCTGTTTCAGCTGGAGGTGTAGCTTGATCGTGAGTTCTTCCTTCAGTCAATGGATCTTCAGATGGTGAAGGTATCAAGCTTGGACCAACTTTAGTTGATAAACTTCGATTTTGTGATGATTTCCTGATGGGATTAGCTTGTAGTGGAACATCTTCATTTAGACGTGGAATGGATGATGGAAGTATCATTGGGAAGTCATCATTTTGTTCTACTCCTGAATAAGGTTCAGCCGAATGTTTGTTTCCTACATTAGACAAATGAAATTGATCAGATGATTTTGTAAAAGAGTCAATATCAAACAACTAGTCGGGACCATTTGTAGATTTGGGAAATGAATGTTCTTTGAATTGAAGATTAGTTGATTCATCAATAATGTTTAATCTAGGATTAAACACTCTGTAAGCCTTTGAAACTGAAGAATAACCTACAAAGAATCCTTCATCAGACTTGGATGAAAATTTTCCCAAATAGTCTCGGGTGTTTAATATTGAGACAGGACTACCAAATGACTTGAAAATTCCAATTAATGGTTTTTTGTGAAACATCAGCTCATAAGGAGTCATGTGACTTTCTTTTTCAATCAGAGTTTAATTTTGCACAAAGCATGAAGTGTTAACTGCCTCTGCCCAGAAGGTGATTGGTAGCTTAGCATCGGCTAGCATTGTTCTTGCTGCTTCAATCAGTGTTCTATTCCTCCTTTCAGCTACCCTATTTTGTTGAGGAGTTCTAGCTGCACTGAATTGATGAGCAATGCCTTTGGTTGCACAAAAAGAACTCAGATTTTCATTTTTAAACTCTATGCCATTATCACTTCTTATTGTTTTGACCTTATGATCAAGTTGATTTTCAATTTTTGTGATAAAGTTTTGTATTATTTGGGATGCCTCATTTTTATGAAGTAAGATGAAAACCCATGTAAATCGTGAAAAGTCATCAATGATCACCAAACAATACTATTTCTTTCCAATATTCATGACATGAGTTGGTCCAGATAGATCCATATGAAGTAGCTTCAATGGTGTATTGTTTGTGTTCACCAGCTTGGATTTATGAGAAGATTTGTGTTGTTTTCCTTTGAGGCACACTGAACAGTGATCAAAAAAATAAAATTCCTTTTGAGGAAGACCAATGACTTGGTTTCCTTTGACCAGTCTATTCATGTTTTTAAAGTTTGTATGCCTAAACATCTGTGCCAAAGCTGTGACTCATCAAATGATGCTTTTGACAAAAGACATGTTTCTTCTTTAGGTAATGCAGAACACATGTTTAAAACATAAGTATTATTCTTCCTTGGGGTCTTTAAGACAACCCATTCTTCTGAGATCTGAAATCCAGGTTTCAGAATGTAGCAATGAGTGTCGGTAAAGTGAGTTGAATATTTCTTGTCACAGATCTGAGATACGCTTAGCAGATTGAAGTTCAGTTGTTCATAGTAGTTCACTCTGTAAAAGCAGCATCCCTTTGTCACAGATCCTTCACCTGTAACTCTACCACCCTGTGAATCTCCTCCAAATGCTACCGTAGTTCCTTGTATATGCTTGAAGTAATGAAGGAGGGAACGATCTCTAGTCATGTGTCGGGAACATCCACTGTCCACGTACCATAAGCTATTAGACCTGTATGGATGAACCTGCAAGAAAAAAAAACAAATTAGAATAAGGAACCCAAGCCATGATGGTCTTGGGTTCCCGTTCCTGTTCATAATAGTGACCTCTTGGTATTTCCCTCTAAATTATGGTTTAGATTGAGGTGTCCTGGGAGATTTTTGGTAATGACTGGGTTGAGTCATCGTATCAACATCTACTGAAGATTTAGATGAGTAATGAAACCTCTGGTCTTTGTTTCTTAGTAGATATTTAACCCATTTTTCATTATCAAAAATTACTTTTTGTTTGGGAAAGTCAATTTTGGGTTTCATTATGTGATGTTTTCTTTGACCCTTCCATAATTCCTTCAAATTGCTCCTGTTATTTGTTGATCTAGATATCCTAGATTGATTGTTGTGAAAATGAGGTCTGACAATATGTTTCACAATAGATGTTTTTGAGATAGGCTTGTTTTGGGGAATTCTCAATCCCATCTACTTGAAGTAACAATCAAATGTATTGTGATTGTTCATATCACAGACTGAACAGTATTTGTTAAAATAACAGTTTTTGGTTGAGTGGTTGTTATGTCACAGATAGAGCAATATTGATTGTAAAAGCACTCTTTTGTTTTGTGATTGAACATATTACAAATGTCACAATACATTTGTTTGTTGCTTGAATCAGATTTTGATTTGTGGGACTCGGCTGATTTTCTCATTTGCTGCTGAGCCACTTTCTTTTGCTTAGGGATTAGAGATTTTATTTTGATTTCAAAGCCTTTTATCTCTCTTTTCATCATCTCCGACTTCACCTTTTCCTATTTAATTTTATCTACTAGTTTATGGTTATGCTCTCTATAACCTTGCAATTCATTAATACATTTTTCACTACAAAAGTTAGATTTTACCTCAGTAGGCATTGGAGATGGACCATCGTTAATGTGACCCATAAGTGCATGATTTTGAAATTGAGGCTTGACTTCCTCTGAATAAAGGCTCCAGTCACATACTCCATCTTGTTTGATCACAAGAGCATTTGCAGATGACTGACTACTTCCATGAGCTTGGTTTGTCAGTTGAGGTGGATTTTAATATGATTGATGTTGTTATGGATGATGATACTAGTGCTGATGATTATTGAAATGAAAGCTTGAGTTTGACTATGAGGATGACTGGCTTTGTGAATTCCTTTCAAAGTTGTTTCTTTTGGGGGCATTGCATTCTCTGGAGAAGTGGCCAGCCATGCCACAGTTGAAGCATTTCACTTTGGATTTATCATATCCAAGCTTTGTATTTTCATTAAGGCTGAGCTTTCTGCCTTTTCTGAAAAATATCTTTGCTCTCATAGCAATCATGGCCATTTGCCATTTCAGATCCAATTCTTCTACATCATCTGGATCCATTTCTACTATGTGCTTCTGGATCAGATATGCTGATGTGAGTCTTCCTCCTAAATATGATTCAAAGCTTGCAACAAAGGCATTGTAAGTCGCCTTTTGTTCTTTGGATCTTAGGTCATCAGGAGTGGTTGTAGGAGTAGCAGTGACTCTGGATGCTTGGGATGATGTTGATGGATGATTAGTTGATGGAGTTGCAATGAACCCTATGGTATTCAGTTGATCTATTGAAAAGATGAAATCATCCTCCTCAGTGTTGAAGGCATTTTCCACAGAATGAGATTCAGATGGAAATTTGTATGCCTCAATCAATTTTGGTCCTCCCAAGTTTCTACTTCTTACATCTAACTCCAATGCTTCTATCTTGGCTATCATTATGTCCAGAGTTGTACTCTCAAGATCAAGAGTGTTCTTAAACATTGTCACATTTTGTTTCCAGGTCTCTGGAAGACTGTGCAACATTTTCTTGTTTAATTCCTTGACCTTGTAAGTGACTCCCATGATTTCCAAGTCATTTACCAACTTTACAAATCTGTGCAATTGTTTGGATATGGACTCCCCCTTTGAGTGATGAAATTTTTCGTACTGATTAACAAGCTTATCCTTGTTAATTTCTGCAACTTTATTGCTTCCCTAACACATAATTTTTAGTGCATCCCATAAAACTTTGGCAATCCCACACTTCGCCAATCTTTTCAGCACATTCATCTTGAGTGCTTGAGTTAGGATAGAGTAAGCTTTCAGATCAATCTTGATTTTCTTGTAATCTTCATCATCAAGAGTTAGATCTTTAATGGGTATCCTTTGTCTTGTAGATAGCAGCTTGATCTGCAGACAGAGTGACAGGGATGTATGGCCCCTTGTATATTGAGATCCAAAAATCAAAATCTACACCTGTAATGTAATTCCTGAACCTGATTTTCCATTGTTTAAACTCATATTAATGTTTAAGCATTGGTGGTCATGGAGTATGACCATGTTCTGCAAAACTATGTGAATCCATTTTAACAAGGTGTTTTAACTTGTATAAATATAGATTAGGTAAGTTTTAAGATTAATTAGTCCGAATAGTCCAAATCATTTAACAAATGCTTAGTAAATCAGATCTGTTAATGTTTCTTGGTTTATGTCGCAACTTTTGTTGTATTCCTGTTCTTCGTATGAATCTGTAGGTTTTGTGTATAGTTCTTGACGGTGAGAACGTGTTGACAGAAGGTTGTTTTAAGAGTATTTTCTGTTCTTTACTAAGTAGAGATAATAGAATACTCTCTTAGAAACTCAATCACCAAATCAATCAAGTTCTATTCAGTTCTTGGGTAGATCTGAAAAAGAACTGAGAGCCAAAGCTCTGATACCAATTGACTGGGTAGTGATATTGAGATTCTCACTTAGGATCGAATATAATGATTGAGTCAATGATTGAAAGGCAGAAACAAACAGCAACAGAAATATTCATAAATGTTTTTTGTATTGAATAAGATGATGATTATAGTAAACGCTAGGGTTAGAGCATACAACAGTAATGATACACCTTGAGAGTAAATGTCAAAATATATCCTAAATGTCTATCAACCGCCACCTCATGTACGTGGTTTTCTATTCTATTTATAGGCAGACAAGATGCATTTTACAAAATGACTAAACTACCTCTGACCTATTACATCAGAACTATAAGTCTTGATCCGCATTACATCTTGTTCATCCACATTGGCAAATACGGATGAGTTGGCTTGATCAACATTTCTTTACTTGGTCTTCCGCATTAGTATGTTGGTCATCCGCGTTGGTTAATGCGGATGAACAAATACTTCTGCGCATTTGTCTGGTCATTCGCATTGGCAAATGCGGATGAACAAAATCTTGTCCGCATTTCTTCTAGTCTTCCGCATTTGTTAATGTGGAAGAACAAATACTTGTCCGCATTTGTTCTTTGCCTTCCGCATTAACAAATGTGGTAATCCAATACTTATTCTTCTACTGCAGGATCTTCATCCGCATTAATTATTGGACTTGTGGGAATCTCAGCAGAACAACCATCAACTCGCCAATTGAATTGGCATCTATGGGATCCTTTCAGGGTCCAACAACAAGGTATTTGAACATCTATATACTCCAGCTTGTATTACTAAAGTTAAACTGTATCAAGACTACAAATGAAAATAAAATATAATATTGAGTTTTTACATATCCTTAAGAGTGATTTTACAAAGGCTGAATCTAACTTTAAAATGAAAATAGAAGAGTTAGAGAAAGTTGTGTCCTTTTTAAAACATGAACATACCAACTATAAGACTCAAATCAAAGATTTAATTTCCAAATTGAGTGAGGCTCAAGCCTAGCTTGTCACGACTGAGGCTCAAGCAAGGAAGCATGCTATTTTTGAGCAAAACTTCCAAGGCATTTTTGCATCGACATCTCACTCAAAAATCTATTATAAAAACAAAGGAGGGTTGGGAACCAATGAAAATGCACCACCACACTCTTATGAGTCTATTAGACAATCAAGATGTGGGACTGAAGAGTAAGATGTTCCATCTACTGACCCACCTTCCCATGAGTTGAAGAGTGATGCAATGATGGATACCATCACAGGGAAGGATGAGGTAAATCAACCCTTATCCACAAGTGATGATCAACCTCTAATCCCAAAGCTAGAAGAAACAAGTCTAAGGCAACCAAAAAAACTGCCAAGAAAGTGATTGAGTCCAAGTTGAAATTAGAACCAAAACAAAAGGGTGTGTTTATTTTAGCAGGATTTCAAGTGGTTGGAAACTCTAATCTTGGGAATGTATGTAGTACGAGCACACCTGTTCTGCAAAAGGATCAAAAGTTAAAAGGAAAGACTGTTGATAAAGACAAGAAAAGCAAGACACAACAGTCCTCAAATTCCCAAAAGACTAACATTGCATGCATAATATGTGGTCTGCAAAACCAAAAGGCTAAAGATTATTACTACAATCCTACAAGCACACATAATGCAAATAATGTTATGAAAAAAAGAGTCAAGGAGGGTTTCACATTTGGACCTTATCACATTGTCCAAGTGATGAGGAAAGGAAAGCATGTTTCCGTAGCAAAGTTGCTTTCGGAAAAAACTTATTCTTCTAGAGGGAAAATAGCTTTGAAAGTGAAGGCAAAGAAAATTCAAAAGAACAAAAGAGATCCTTTGAAACCTTCTTACAAGAATACTACTTTAGAAAATAAGGTAAGGAAAGATATTTCCGCAAAGAAAGAAGCCTTAGAAGTATGCCATGCTGCCCAAGCTTCATCAAGCTCATCTACTTTGATCAGCCAATGGATGGACTGGAATATCAAATAGGATGTTGTAGCCCAAACCTTTTCTTCACAAACATCTATTGAACCCCCATGCATACATTTTTGTTCAATTAAATCCTCATCATTGGAAAAGTCCAAGACTAGCAAGGCTTGGGTTTCTAACAAAAAACTTACTTTTCACCTTATGTGTAGGGACATCCACAAGAAAAAAATGACAATGTGTGGATTATGGATAGTTGTTGCTCCAGGCACATGACTCAGAATAGATCTATTCTTTAATAATTTCAACAATTTGATGAAGATCTTGTTCAATTTGGAGGTGAGACTGGAGGATACAATTATGGCAGAGGGATTGTATCCAATGGCGAGTTAAGAGTCGATAAAGTAAACTTTGTCAAACAGCTTGAACAAAATCTACTAGGTGTTTCTTAATTTTATGATCAAAAGCACCAAATGCTTTTCAAATAACATGAGTGCATTATCCTCAAAACCAGGATGACAATTCCTCGGGAAATGGTGCTTCTTAGATCTCCCAGGAAAGGGGTTATGTACAAGTTGGATATGAACAATGCTTCCCTATTGGGTGAAGTATCATGCTTTCTTTTCAAAGCTGATAGTGATGAGTCTACTCTATCGCTCAAACGAATATGTCATGTAAATTTCAAAACTATGATGAAATTGGTTAAAAATAACTTGGTACATGGTTTGCCTAAAAAGAAATTTTTCTACAAAGATATTTGTGTTGCTTGTCTATAAGGGAAGCAACACAAAACATCTCATAAATTCAAAGTAGTTAACTCTATCACCACTCCATTACACTTATTGCACATGGATCTTTTTGGTCCCACAAGTATAATGAGCATTGGAAGAAAATCATATTGCCTTGTGATTGTTAATGATTTTACCAGATTTACATGGGTATTCTTTTTAAGAACTAAAGATAAAACTGCTAAAATTTTAAATCTTTTATTCTTAAAATAGAAAATCAAATTGATCATAAGGTTAAGATTATTAGAAGTGATCAAGGGACTAAGTTTAAGAATCAAATTATTGACTCATTTTGTAATTCAAAAGGGAACGGCAGATGATATAGTGCCCCTAGAACTCCTCAAAAAAATGATGTTGCTAAGAGGAGAAACAGGACACTTATTGAGGCTACTCGACCTATGTTAGCTTATTCAAAGTTGCCTCTAACATTCTGTGTAAAGGCAGTCAGCACTTCATGCTATGTGTAAAACAAAGTTCTTGTATTTAAGCCAAATGAAAAACCTCTTATGAGTTATGGAATAAGAGGCCACCGTTCAATGGCTTTCATAGGTCCTTTGGCAGTAGGTGTACCAAACTTAACACAAAGGACAATTTGGTAAAATTTACTGAAAAATAGGATGATGATATCTTTGTTGGATATTCCTCCAAATCTATTGCCTATAGAGTTTATAACATTAAGAATCAACAATTTGAGGAATCATCTAACATTGTTGTCAATGAGCAAACTCCTTGTGTTAGGGGGAATGGACCCAATCATATCTTTGATTTAGAATAGTTTCCAAACTATTCTAAACCTTCTTTAGAGAATGTTTCAGCATGAAATGGTATTCAAAGTCATTCTAATGATGATTAATTGTTTGAGTTACCTAGACCTCTTCCAAGTTCTTCAAGAGTTACTGAAAATCAAGCTCCTACAATTATCAGATATGATAGCATAACTATCTCAAGAGATAGTGAAGCTTCAACAAGTTGTCAACTTAGTAAGCCTCAAAACTCATCTAGTGATAATGCACAACACCAAACGGATGGAAGTAGCATTTTGAAGGAGCATGCAACATTAATGCTGCCCCACAATCAACTGAAGCTGATGTTGTTTCTCATTCATTCAATAAGTCCTCATTGAATGAGTATGAAACAACAGCTCGTCCAAGTATTCAAGTTCCAAAGCAAAACATGTCCAATTTGGATCTATCTTTGCAACTAGATGTTATCCCTAGGATTAGGATTCACAACACTCATCCAGTTGAGAACATCATTGGAGATGTCTCTAAAGGCATAAGAACAAGGGGACAAACTCAATGTTTGCCTATACTCATGCTTTTTATCTCAGAAGGAACCCAAGAAAGTAGTTCGAAGATAGGAGTTAGGTTGAATTAATTCACGAGGAATTGCTTTAATTCAAAAGACAAAAGGTTTGAAACCTATGTCCTCTACCATCCTGTCAAGTACCAACAGGCACCAAATTGGTTTTTAGGAACAAGAGAGATGACAGTGGATTGATTATCAAGAAAAAGGCAAGACTGGTAGTTCAAGGATACACTCAAGATGAAGGAATTGATTACACTGATGTCTTTGCACCTGTTGCAAAACTTGAGGCAGTAAGGATCTTTCTTGCTTATGTTGCATCCAAGAATTTTACTATCTACCAACTTGATTTCAAGTGTGTATTCGATATAAAAATATAGATAGGGAAGTCTACATGTGCCAACCTCTAGGATTTGAAGACCCACAACACCCTAACTACGCGTGCAAGTTGGATAAAGCTCTCTATAGGCTGCACCAAGCACATACGCTATGGTGTGAGACTTTGTCTCAGTTTCTCCAAAAGAATGGTTACACCAGAGGTACCATCGACAAGACTTTATTCATAAGAAATTCTAGGAAATACATCTTGCTCACACAAGTCTATTTTGGTGACATCGTATTTGGTTCCTCAAATGAGAAATGTGCAAAGACCTCAAGACAACTATGAAGAATAAATTTGAGATGAGTTCCATAGGAATAATGGACTTTTTCCTTGGAATTCAGGTAAATAAAATGAAGGAATGATTCTTTATCAATCGATCTAAATATGTCACTTACACTTTAGAAAGATTTGATATGAAAGATTGTAAGCCAGCTAAGACTCCTATACCAAGAAACCACAATCTTTGTCCTGACTCTATAGGGGAGGATACTGATCAACATCAGTATAGGGTAATCTTTGATTCTTTGGTGTATCTCACAACCTGTACACCTGATATCATGTTTGCAACTCGCATCTATGCAAGATATCAGGATGCTCCAAAGGTGACTCACCTAGTTGCTTCTAATATATTTCTTAGATACCTCAAAGGGGCACCTAAACTAGGTCTTTGGTATCCAAGGAACAACAATTTCAATCTTTATAGCTATGCTGATAGTGACTATGGTGGCTGCAACATTAACAAGAAATCAACATCTGGAGGATGTCAATTTCTTAGTGGAAGGATCATCTCATGGCAATGCAAAAAACAATTTTGTGTCTCAATATCTACCACTAAAGCTAGGCCTAGCAAAAGAAACCCAAATGTCTTATTTTGGGTTTGAATGGGCTTTCTTTAAAGAGATCTAGGTTAGGATGGGTTTAAACAAAATAGATAAGGAGGTCAAGATGGATTGAAAATAAACATAAGAAAAATTAATATGGGTCAAGATGGGTATTTATCCTATCTAAAATTTTGAATATGCCCATCACCATCTCAAATGCCAAACTCTAAAGCCCCTAAATCGCTACCGAAATCGAACCACCGCACCCACATCAAACGAACCTCTGCATCTCAAATCGATCACCGCTTAAGCAAATCAACCACCACACTCATATCGATCGAACCTTTGCTACCCAAATTAAACACCGGAACCACATCGATCGAATTCCACAACCCAAATTGATAACCACTGATACAAATTGAACATTGTACCCCATGTGATTGAACTTTACAACTCAAATCGATAACTGCTTTAAACAAATCAACAACCATACCCACATTGATCGACCTCTACTTACCTAAATCGACCGATGTTACTGAAGCAAATTAACCACCGCACCTATATCAATCGGTATCAATATCTCTCGATGAATTTGTGGAGAAGATTGACCACCGTAACACTTCTGCAACACCATTTTGACCATCAACATCTTACCACCAAAGTTGCCATAACCCATAATTGTTAAATTATTGATGGTAACCAACCCAATCACTATTTATGTCCTGTGATTTCTTCAATGTTAGTTGATTTTTGATAAATGCGTTTGACTTTGGAAACCGCCATTTTTCTTGAGTTTTTCACAAAGTTGCTTGATTGGGTATTGGTAATTTTAGATTTAATTTATAGATCTTTTTAAAATAACCCATCTTAACCCGAACCCACCCTGACCCGAATCTTTCATCATCCGAACCCATCCTGACATTTTTTTTAAATAACCCATCCTGACCCGAACCGATACTGACCTAAACCCATCTTGACCTAACAACCAACTCAATCCAACCCGTCCATTTTGCCACCTCTAGCTGAAGCCGAATACATTGCTGCTATTAGTTGTTGTGCTAAGTTGTTATGGATTCAAAAGCAGATGATAGACTATGAATTCAACTTCATGAGTGCTCCAATACATATTGACAACAGCAATGTTATCTCCATTACAGAACTTCCAGTCAAGCACTCCAAGACAAAGCACATTGACATCAAGTACCATTTCATTAGAGATATTCTTGAGAAAAATCTGATTAAGCTAATCAAAGTTGATGCAAATAAATAATATGTTGATTTGTTCACCAAAAGAATTTGATGAACAAAGATTCACGTATCTTATTACGACTATTAGGATGATAAACATTGATTAGTCCATCTCATTTGAAAAAAAAAACCTTTTCAAAATGTGTCTTGTCTATAACAATACAATCTATGCCCTGTTACAAAAGGTTTTTCTTCAAAATTTCACTAAGTATAAATTCTTCTGAAAAGGAATTAACCCTCAGAAGATGTCATATATATCTTCCGAAGCAAAATTCCTCCAAGGGAAATCTTATCTTCTGAAGAGTTTTTAGTGTCGGAAGAAGCTTTCTGATATATTAGATCTACTTTCGAAGCTTAATAAACTTATTCGCTTAGAAGGCATTCTTACCCTCGGAGGTAAATTGGATAAATTTACCTTCGGAAGTAATATTGAATTCTGAAGAAAATTACCTTCTGAAAAGTTTTATACTCGAAAGAAAGATTTACTGTGTAACATAAATCTATTGGGCCCACTCTGTAAGAAGGTAAAGATTTTCTTAATGATGTTGGAATTTTCTAAATGGATTTTATCTTACCACCCTTGGCACATCATACCCCAAACCATTGCTTCACCTTATCCATCTACCATTTTCACCTATTTAAATACTTCCGCTCACTCACTTAAACTTTTTACCAATTTTACTGCACAAAGCTTCCTTCGTCTTCAATTTACCTAAATTCAAGCTCATTTCTCTGCAACTTTCTCACTGAAATGGCTCTAAACCGTCAGCACAACCAAGTCGAACTCCTTGACTCTTCCAAGGATGCCGACTTCTTTGAAATCATCTCTTTTCTTACTCAATTCACCTACTTGATTGCCCTAACTATCAACCCCACTATTTTTTCAAACCACATGGCCGAATTTTGGGGAAATAGATAGATTATTACCCTGAATGGAGTTAGGGTTCTTAGGTCAAGCATTTGTGGTTAGGAATTGATCATATCTGAACAGATCATCAAGGAGCATTTAGAGCTTCATGATGAAGGCATTCCTACAGAGTTCCCCAAAATAGACCTGGATGACACCTATCCCCAAATGGGATATGGTGATGATGTGAACAGGTCAACTATGTGTAAGTTCAACATTTCTTACAACTGGAAGTTCCTGCTTCACCTAGTGCATCCCTGCCTTTCAAACAAGTCTGGGGGATGGGATCAAATCACATATGAACTAGGATGCGGTTCATGGGTTGATAAAAGGCATTCGTTTCAAGTATTTAAAGTTTATGCTAACCAATTGATGGGGAACCTTCAAAGGGAAATATTTTACATGTATCCCAGGTTCATTCAACATATGATCAACTTTGAGTTGGATCAGAGTAAGCCTTTCTGTGCAGTTGCTCTACTAGTCCACTCAAGACATATGACTTTCGAAGTATGAAGGCCTAAAGAATGTTTCAAGCCTCGAAAGAAGTAGCCTCGAAAGAAGTAGCCTCTTCCGAAGTATAAGTGGCTTCGGAAGAACTTGTTCTTCCGAAGCCAATTAACCTTCAGAAGAACCTACTATGAACTAGTGGACATAAGTATGGTCCTTCTGACATTCCACTACAAATCTCTAAGATACTGCTGGTGCTTTGCACGCCCATGTAGTTTACCATACTTTATTCCACTCTTCATTCCTTATCAGTTAGTACAGTTACCAACTTAAGTTTATGACATAAGGTAAGTCATGGACATGTCATGACTATCAAATCTTAGATAGTATTTTATCTAAGATACCTTACCTTTAACAATGTAGTATTTGCTTTAGTAAGAGGTTTCCGGCTGGTATCAAAGTATATCTAGTTGTAGGTAGTAGTATATATAGTTTCTCATTGTAAATCATGTAACATGCTTGTAAGAATCTTGTAATACTTTGAGTTAAGTAATATATACAAGTATCTTGTAAATTATCTTCTTGTGCATTGTTTACTTAACATATTATTGTCAACTCTTAGAGTGATTCTGGATCATTAAACCGAGTGTATTCAGTGTGTTTGGGAGACAAAATTAGTGTTGAGTCACTAATACCGATCCTAAAAATACATATATAAATGTTTAATAATATATATAACTATATATATAATATACTATATAAATAATTATGACCGTCATCCGATTCTTAAATTCGGTTCGACTGGTCTGACCACCAAACAAACAAAGCGTCCGGTTCGACGTTCAATCCAGTTCTGAAACCATTGCTCATATGTATATTAGATGAATGCTATCCGATACGCCTTAAATGTAAGGCTAACTATATTTGATAATACGAACACGGAAGGTTTGGAAAGAACGATTTCAATATCCATATTCATATTCTTATTAAAAACATGTGACCAAGTAAAATACAAAGGTTAGATGATATATATCTAATTTTCGAAGGTATAATAGGGATGTGTTAGTCTTGAAATTAAATATTTGAAGACAATCTTTATAATCTGATTTAGGATGAGACTTCAGGCTATAGTCTTTGATCATTTTAATAGGAATATTTAAGTTGTGAATTAAGAAAACATCATAATTTTGGATCCACCATCCTGAGAATTGATGAGAGATGAGGTTTTGGAATTAGACTAAAGCCAATGAAAAATGATATGTGAAGGAAACTAAGTTAGTTGATTGGAGATCCTATGATATACGTTAAATAGAACAAATCACATATCTAAGGGTAGTCACTATAGCGATGTAACTAATATATTAGTTAATATACAACCTAACATATATGTTCATATATATATATATATATATATATATATAT
>BJCM01073543.1:3502-16314 GCA_018326385.1 Flaveria bidentis | reverse complement strand
ATGTTTAATATTTTATTGTTTATTGTGTGATAACACATATTGAACTAACTATATAGGTTTGTGGTTGTTTACATAGTTCTTAGTCAATAATGGTTGAGAAATGTTTTTAAACTTAATCGTGTGAAGCTCTCATGCGAATGGACCATGCGAATGGACCATGCTAATGGACCATACACATGAATACTTCATGCTAATGGACCAGTCGCACTACTGAACCAGGAGACTGGATCAGTTGCACGATTGTGACATAAGATTGACTTAGTCGCACGACTAGACCTTCAGTCGTGCGGATGGATCAACCGCATGTTTCAGTCGTACGAATGGAAATCCCTAACCTATAAATACCACTTAATACGTGGAAAAACGGAACAATTTGAATACCTACGCACATAATCGTACCCTAGCCATCCAGAGACTCAAGAACACCTGTTCCAAGTTCATACATCGCAGTTAATCATCTTACAATCGTTCTTAACGTTTTGATTCATTCTTAGATC
Source organism: Flaveria bidentis (assembly GCA_018326385.1). Lineage (NCBI taxonomy): Eukaryota > Viridiplantae > Streptophyta > Magnoliopsida > Asterales > Asteraceae > Flaveria > Flaveria bidentis. The sequence goes on along the minus strand of BJCM01073543.1, from coordinate 15,817 downwards.
GATTATACTTGCGTTCTCACTGATTGGATCGCCACTTAAATAGGATTCCGCACTATTTGGTTTGGTATACAGGTAAATCAGTTAGTACTCCGTACCTAAACGGTCCTAACAATACGATTGAGTTAATCGTGCGGCTGGACCAATCGTGCGACTAAAAGCTGTTGTTTTTGTAAAATCGAATATTTTGACACTTTGACACAAAACACGATTTTCCCAGAAACCCTAATCTATCGTATGATGAAAAACAAAACTTTAATGCATACAAACGTCGAAAACACCTTTAGAACCAAAGTGGTGACTCTTTTGAATTAAAACGTAGGTTTTTAACACCAAAACTAATCGAATCTACGCAAAATCAAGAGCCAAAGCTCTGATACCACTTGTCAGGACCATGTACGTACGGAATACTAACAGATTCTGCGTGAAACCAGATCAAATAGTGCGGAATCTTATTTGATTGGCGATCCAATCAGTGAGAACAATAACCCGATCGATATAAGAATGAACTAAATGTTAAGAATGAGTAGGGATCAATCAAGATCGAACTTTGAAGTTGGATTGGCTGTTCTGGACGTTCTGGACGGCTAGGGTTTGTGAATATACGAAATATCTCTCAAAGTCTCTCAAGTGTTCTAAAAAGTTATGTTTTCCACGAATTAAGTGGTATTTTTAGGTTTGCAGTTTTCATTCGTATGACTGAACGATTTGCATGGTTCAGTCGTGCGACTGAATCATGTGATTGAGTCATACGCACGACTGAACGTTTAGTTGTGCGACTGAGTCAATCTTATGTCTCAATCATACGACTGATCCAGTCTCCTGGTTCAGTCGTGAGACTGGTCCATAAGCATGATATATTCATGCGTATGGTCCATATGTATGGTCCATTAGCATGAATCATCACCCGACTAGATTGAACACATTTTTCAATCATTATTAAATAAGAACTATGTACAATAACCTCAAACCTATATATAAAGTTCATAGATATGAATAATACTTAACACAATAAAATATGAAACAATTAAACATAAATAAACATCAAACACATATTATATTTCATTTAGTCATTACATTACACATGTGTAATAAATGAAAAACTTTTACATTTGAGCACATAAACTAGGAACATCATGTATCTACAAATGTGAGAAACAAAATTGTAAATTTACTAATTAGTGATGAGAAGCATGAGTGAGAAACACAATTTGTTTCGGATTGAGGGCATGTTTAGGATTGCTTTTAAAAACAACTTATGACTTTTTGGAGGGGTAAAAAACAAAAATACCCCTCCAAAAGTCATCAAAAGTAAAACTTTTGGTGACTTTTGGAGGGGTATTTTTGTTTTTTACCCCTCCAAAAAGTCATAAGTTGATTTTAAAAGCAATCCTAACCATGCCTTGAGTCAAAGGTGTTTTAATGGTGGGTCGGCCCCTGTCTTCAGATGAAAGAGTAATTTATTTGTCAAGATGGTTCCAGCTGTCAGGGTCCTTATTAAAAAAAAGAAATTTACTCGAACCTCTAAAAATAATATGTATGTATTAGATGTGAAATTATTTGGCATGGTTTTTTTAAAGAGTAGGTTTTGAGTTCATATACATTATATAGTTTAGTTTGATATAAATTAGAATTAGTTTGATATAATTAGAATTAGAGTAGTTTAATATTCAAAAAAGAAAAAGTAAGAAGTGTAGGTAGACAAAATGAGATGCCTTTAGGGAAAAAGAAAGTAGACAAAGTGAGGTGGGAGTAAAGAGCCTATTTTCCCTAGAAAGTCACATTAAATTAAATATATTATACTAGTTTAAATACTCGTGTGTTATACATGTTGAAATAAAAAGGTTATATAATAGATTACATATATGTATAATCTAATATATGTTATAGATAATATATCAATGAAATTATAATATATAATAAACATATTTAAGTTATAAACAATAGTATAAAAAGAATTTTTTTTATTCATCAATATCCATAAAACCCTTTATATAGTTTTTTAAAGCATTTTAGTTTTAACAATTATTAGCTATAAATTAAACTATATTTTAATAAAACTAAGTCTAACTAAAGTATTTTGAATAAAATGTTATTTATTTTTAATAAGAAATTATCTTTATTAGTATGGTATTAAAGGACAATTATTAAGTAACTTTTTTTATGTCGAGATTTTTACCACCATTAGAAAATATTATGATGGTGACACATAGGATAAATTTTAGATGACGATAACGTGAATATGATAGAAAATAATCTTATGGCTAATAGTTATTTTGATTTATTAGAATTAGCTTTTAGTAAATCAAAACAGACTTCAATTTATGTAATATAAATTTTAAAGATTCCTATAATGGTTTTTATAATTTGAAAACAGCCAAGCTAGGAAGCATCTAGCAAAATACATAGAAAAAACTATTAGCTCACTCCTATCAAGCTGACCTACCATATATATTTTTGATCCAAAGATAGCTAAGGGATATTCTCTTCAAGAATCGACTTCATGTTAACCTTGTGTCCTGAACAAGCTTTTATTTCGGGCCCATCGTATTCTCAAGCATATAATACAAATGATAGATAAAATTATTCTTCTTTTGTGGTTTTCCACCTTCAAACATTTATTCTCATAAAAAACTATTTTTAATCAAGTGTAGTGGTTTTAAAGGTTTATTCTGACAAAGACTATTTTATATCAAGTGTAGTGGTTTTAACTAATTGCAATGAATACTTAACTATTTTTATTTAATATTCAATAAACATAATCATTCGAATTAAATAATATCACACAATAAAATACTATAACATTTTGGTGGTGGTGGTCGTCGTCTTATTTATAGCGTCTTCCCTTTGTTGAAAAGATGAAAACTCGTGCTCTAAATCACTACGCCAATTCGTAAAAATAGTTGACGACTCATACGAAAATGACTTCAGGAAATAACTTTATCATACAAAAGTCTTTCAATAAAATAATCTTGCATCAGATGGTTATCCGCCTTCGAACAATCCCGTTCTAGTGGTGGTCGTCATCTACGCGGCTCTGGTCATGACGTTTGAAGTGCTCGACGAATAGTTGTATCCCCATTTAAACATCCTCAATAATTACCACCTCATCCACCACCCAAGCATTTAAATTGTTGGGTAGTTTATTCATATTTAGAGAAAGATAGAGCGAGATATTTATGAAGGTGTGATTTTAAGCTTTAATTTGTGTGAAATGAGTCAAAAATGAAGTAACTATATAGTAAATATAAAGAGATGGAGGAATTGTATGGATGAGAACAAGATTGGTATTTATTATATTTATTATGTATATAAAGAGTGCAATTGTGAATAGCGCCGTTACCATAATGGCGTAAAATGCAAATAGCACCACTTTTAACAAACGTGTAGTGGGCTTGGCACCCCTTAGCCCAACCACATCTCTATTTTAACGTCTCCCCAATAAACTACTATGTTAACTCTAAGTATTGAATATATTTACTAGGTTAATGCAGAATCGGTTCCTGTCACTCAACGTAGATATTATCTCTCAAACTCACTAAATCAAACTTGGTTTGATGATGTAGAATTCCTTAATAGTTGATAATAATATACTAAGTAAAATAGAACACAATAAGATAATTTTCAAGATACTTGTATATATTACTTCTCAACTTAAAGTATTACAAGACTCTTACAAACATATTATCAGAGTTACAATGAGAAACTATGTATACTACTATCTATAACCGATTATACTTTGATACCAACTAGAACTTACAACTAGACGAATGCTACATTTCTAGAAGTAAGGTATCCTAGATAAAAACAATCGAATATTTGGTAGTCATGACATGTCCATGACTTACTTTTTGTCACCAACTAAAGTTGGTAACTATACTAACTGATAAGAAATGAACAGTGAAATAAAGTATGATCAACTACATTGGCGTGGGAAAGCACCATGCAGTATCTCAGAGGTTGAAGTGGATCTGTTAGAATGACCATACTTATGTCCACTGGTTCATAGTAGGTTCTTCTAAAGGTTAACTGACTTTAGAAGAACTTGTTTCAAGGCTACTTCTTTCGAGGCTTAATGATCTTCAGGACTTCATGCTTCGGAAGTCTTTGTCTTGAATTCTTCTAAGTGATGTTCTTTGGAAGAGGGGAGACTTTGTCTTTGGAAGTTATAGTTTCTCTTCGGAAGCTCTGTTAGACTTGACCTTCGAAAGTTTAGCATTTACCTTCGGAACTTTTTCTTTTGCCTTCAGAAATTCGTCATCAGTTGAACCAAAAATGTTCTAATTGTTTGTTTTGGTTGCACCAGCCTTACTTAATCCAACAAACTCCCCTTAGGCTGATGTTACAAAAACCTCACTTGTTTCTACTTCTCAAAACCTTCAGCACCAAGGATAAGAGATACTTATCAGTCTCCTTGTTCTTTCCTGATGTGGTGCTGAGAAGTTTGTACAAATCATTCGTAGACAAAAGATCCAGTCTGTCACTTTGAATGATATATACCCTTTGTTATGGCCCTCTGAAGAGAGTTAGTTGACGAGAGTTGTAGTCATACTCCCATCTAACTATGGATTCTAATTCAGGGTTGTCAACTGTTTGAAGAAAGGCTTTGCCTTTAGTTGTTGACCCTTCCTTTTTCATCCTTCTCTCTCAACTTCAACTCTTCTTCAAACTTGGCCCTGGCAGTTAGTTCGGCTAGACGAAGACTTCTTAGATGATTTCTGATATGAGCGGCTACCTTAGAGTTAGAGGGATTAGAGAATGGTTTCTCTGCTAACTCAGCAATGTCAAATCTGCTTGACTATAGTAGAGAAGAGGCATTGAGCCTGTTGATTTCACCATTCTCTCTTTCCATAACAAAGTTATGAGAAGAGTCATCAAACCTCCACTAGACTGTTTTCTTTCTAGGAGTGAGTGGTTGAGATGGTAACATGTCTCCCTCCCTAGTATCCAGTAGAGTCACTAGTCTTCTTCTCAGCATGTTCTCTTTTTTCCCCAAGGGAGTCGGAGTTGGTTGCCAAAAGTTTCAAGGCTTGGTCTAGTGTTCCTCTAGGCAGATCAAGGAATTGTTCTCTTGTGAGGAAACATGATGAGCCATCAATGAAGGTTAGTTTAATGGACCCTTCCTCACAAGAGATATCGCTTAGAGTAATGTAGTTGATGAGCTTCCTCTTGATCTCCTTGAATTATTCTAAGGAAAGAGGTTTTGATGGTTGAGAGGATGACTTGGGTGGTTGTAGGGTAGGTGAAGATTGGGTTCTAGAGAGTGTTTTAGGTTTAAGGATAAATAGTGGAGGTAGTTGTTTTGATGGAATTGGTGTGGGAGAGGGTAAAATTGATAGAGTGGGTTCCGGGGTGTATGGCTCAGAGGTTGGCTCAGTTTTGATGGGGAAAGGAAAAGGAGTAGGTTTAGGTTGAGGTTGTGGGATAGGTGTTGGTTTAGAGGTCATCCCTTGTACTCTTCTGTACATCTCTTTCTTTCTTCCTGAGCGAATGTCGGCCTTGATGTCACTGACATGTCGCTGCAAGGTCCTTTTAGACATGGGGCCAACTTGCCTGCCGGAGAAGCCATGGGCCCTGAGATAATCTTTCATCCAGGCTTTATCACCTATTTTCTTCACAACCGCAAGTTGAGCTTCTTCCTCTTTCTTCTTCTTTTCTCTCAGCTTTTCCCCGGCAGCCTTCTTTCTCTCTTTCTTCATTTGATCTTGTTCTTTCTTGAAAAGCCACAAGATTGTATCATTGTTGTGAGGAGTTAATTCCTCAAGATAGAATCCCCTGGAGCTTAGAAAAGCTATCCTTTCACTCCTAAGCTACTGGTTAGATTCTTCTTTCTTTCTTTCTCTATGGCCAACCTTGCTGCTTCTTCATATTCTTTTCGCAATATGGTTCCCTTTTCCAACTCAATCAGATCCTCAAATGGTAAGAGAAGCACTTATTCACTAGCAGCTCCCAAGTTGACAAGTCTGTCAATGATCTCCACCCTTCTTTGATTGTTGATAGCCTCCTTGTTGGCTACAGCTACTTTGTTACTTGCAACTAATAACTTCCCAGAGGGGAGTCTACCTTTCCTTTTTAGTTTCTCCAACCTTTCCTTCCCTAGAAGTTCTTTCATAGTCATCTTCCTCTTTCCTTTAATGTCTTCGGAAGTTTGAGACTTTGGAATTTCTTGTGTAGAGGTTTTAGGTTGGTGGGTGGTGATTGAGCATGTGGTGATGAAGGTGTTTGAGTGAGAGGTAAGTTGAGAAAGTCCTCACTATTCACCTCAGATGCTAGTTCAAGAATTGCATCTGTGATAATTAGATCATCGGACAAAGAGTATAACCCTTCCGCAGCTTGCATCTCAGCTTCGGAAGTTTGTGGGATTTCACTATCTATCCCAACTATTTTGGTTGCTAGGCCATCAGTCCACATATCCCCTTAGAAATCAATCTTGGGTTTAATATGAACCTTAGGTTGACCAACTTTCTTCACAGTCGTAGATGGGACATTCAACCTTTGAAGCTTTTCAACCCCATATTATGCCATAGCAATATCCGAACTGGGTTGTACAATAGAAGATCCTATCAGGAACTTGGTTAAGAACCTGCTTAGATCTTTAAGCATCCTTGGGTCCATTTGAAGGATGATTAGAGGAGGCTCTGGGAAGACAGTTGATTGCTGAGCAAAATATCTAGAAGAAAATGTAAAGAGATCTAAGGTTTGTGGCTCCACATGTGCTTGTCTCTGAACATCTCCCCATTTTTGGTAGCATCATCCTAAAAGCTTAATGAGCTAGAAGATGAAGTCAAAGAGACTTGAACTAGTATGTGCCTAATAGATTTCTCAGTCTGTTTCTCAGCTAGTTGAGCCTTGAGATTTTCAATCTCAAGGCTCAGTGGAAGACCTGTCCTTTATAGTCTTAACCTTGAGTTCAAGATTTGAGACTTTAGATAGTAGGTCTCTGATAATAAGCTGCATACTTCCCTCATCTTCTTTAGAAGAATCATAGGGAGATGAGATAACATACATAGTATGTGCATCCTTACCGCCAGATGTGGTTTCTTGGCGCCTTGGTTTCCCCTGCCTAGTTATGTCTCTTTTAGAGTCATCAAAAGGAATGGTTGCCATAGATTCAGTCTTAGAGATGTTACCACTATCCTAAGTGTTCAGTGAGGCACCTTTAGTAGTGGTAGCTGAATCTACATGAATTCCCTCTATACCAGTAGGACTCACCTTAGTTTGGGCTTGCTAATGGGGGCTAGAAATCAGAGATCTCTCTAGGCTTAGTTGATCTATAGAGAGGTGTTGTGGATCAACTTTATTTCCTTGAAGAGACATGATCTCCTTATCAGTTCTTATTAAAAGGTCTATAAAGGATATGGAGGTTATGGTTAATGACCCGGGACCTTGATCAATGTCTAATAGCATTGAGCCTATGATGGGGTTGTCTTTTTTTGGCTGCTCAGGAGTATAGAGACTCATCCTAAGGGCTTTCAGCTAGGCTTTAGGGCTCATAGGATTGAGACTGAGGAGACTCAATGCCCATATTGAGGTCGAATGTGAAGGAAGGTGGGAGCCTATGTTTCCACTCTAGCCTTTTTGGATTAAACATGGGACTTGTTCAATAAGAGGAGATTGAATAAGGGTTCGTTTCAATCATCTCTAATATGTAATTTTGATGGGGTGGGAAGGTTGATTTGGCAATATGAGGGTCATTGCCGGTGTGGGTTCATCACCTGTGGGGTTAACAGGGATGTCACTAGGAGCTATATGCTCAATCATACCTATAAGAAGCTCAGTGTGTCTTCCAGTAAAGTTGGTGGACACCCTCTTCAGCACCTCGAAGATAGTCGGCCTCATGTGAAGGACAGGTAAAGCAGCTGCACAAACAAGCTAACTCTGGTCCAGCTCACAGTTCATTACGTGCTGAATGAACCGGGAATACATGTAAAATGTTTCCCTTTGAAGGTTTCCCATTTGATTGGTTAGCACAAACCTTGTGTAATTGAAGTAGAGGCCTTTTACCAACCTATGAACTAGGCATCCTAGTTCATAAGGGATTTGATCCCATCCCCCAGACTTGTTTGACAGGCAGTGAAGGACTATGTGAAGCAGGAACTTCCAGTGGTAAGAAAAGTTGAACTTGTATACAGTTGACTTACCCACATCACCACCATATCCCATTTGGGTATATGTGTCATTCAGTTTTGCTTTGGGGAACTCTATAGGAGAGCCCTCATCATGAAGCTCTAGATGCACCCTCATGATTTGTTCAAATATGATCAATTCCTGACCACAAATGCTTGACTTAATAACCCTAACTCCATTCAGGGTTATAATCTAACCGTTTCCCCAAAATTCTGTCATTTGATTCGAGTAAACAATGGGGTTAACAGTTAGGGCATTGTAATAGGTGGATTGGGTAAGGAAGGAGATAATCTTAGAGAAGTCAGCATCTTTGGAAGAGTCAAGGAGTGTGACTTGGTTATGCTGAGGGTTTAGTGCTTTTTGTAAGAAAGTTACACAGGAAATGAATTTTAATTAGTGTAAATTGAAGAGGAAGGAAGCGTTGGATAGTGAAATTGGCAAAAAGATTAAAGGAGTGAGTCGGAAGTATTTAAATGGGTGAAAATGGCGGATGGATAAGGTGAAATGATAGTTTGGGTATGATGTGACAATGGCGGTAAGATTGAATCCATTTAAAATCTTCTGACATCATTAATAAAATCTTTACCATTATACAGTGTGGGACCCAAAAGATTTACGTTACACAGTGAAGTTTTCTTCCGAGTATAAAGCCTTTCCGAAGGTAATCTTCTTCCGAAGTCAATCTTACTTCCGAAGGTAAATTTATCCAATTTACTTGTGAGAGTAAGAAGGCCTTCCGAGCGAAGAAGTTTATTAAGTTTCGGAAGTAGATTTGATATGTCATCAAATGCTTCTTCTAAGACAAAAGAATTCCGGAAGATAAGATTTCCCTAGAAGGAATATTCCTTCGGAAGATATATATGACATCTTTCGAGGGTTAATTTCTCTTCGGAAGAATTTACACTTAGAGAAATTTTGAAGAAAAACTTTTTGTAATAGGGCTTAGATTGTTTTCACAAAGACATGACACATTTTGAAAAGGTTTTCAAATGAGATGTACTAATCAATATTTATTATCCCAATAGCCATGATAAGATACTTGAATCTTTTTTCAGCAAATGCTTTGGTGAACAAATCAACATATTGCTTATTTGAATCAACTTTGGCTAGTTTAATTAGAATTTTCTCATGAGTATATCTAATGAAATGATACCTAATGTCAGTGTGCTTTGTCTTGGAGTGCTTGACTGGAATTTTTGTAATGGAGATAGCATTATTGTTGTCAATGTGGATAGGAGTGCTCATGAAGTTGAATCCATAATCTATTATACGGTTTTGAATCCACAACAGCTGATCACAACAACTAGTAGCAACAATGTATTCAGCTTCAGCAGTAAATGTTAAGACATAGGATTGCTTCTTGCATTGCCATGAGATGATCCTTTCACCAAAAATTGACATCCTCCTGATGTTGATTTCTTGTTAATATTGCAGCCACCATAGTCACTATCAATGTAGTCATAGAGATTGAAATTGGTGTTCTTTGGATATTAGAGACCTAGGTTAGGTGCTCCTTTGAGATATCTAAGGATTCTCTTGGCAGCAACTAGGTGAGACACCTTTGGATCAGCCTGATATCTTGCACAGATGCATATTGCAAACATGATATCAGGTCTACTTGCTGTGAGATACATCAAAGATAAAATGATTTCTCTATACTAATGTTGATCAGTATCCTCCCCTTAGAGTTAGGACAAAGATTATGATTTCTTGGTATAGGAGTCTTAGCTGGCTTACAATCTTTCATATCAAATCTTTCTAAAATGTCAGTGACATATGTGATTAATAAAGAACCATTCCTTCATTTGTTTTACCTGAATTCTAAGGAAAAAGTCCATTTTTTCCATGGAGCTCATCTCAAATTTCTTCTTCATGATGCTCTCAAAATCTTTGCACATTTGGTCATTTGAGGAACCAAGTATGATGTCATCAACATAGACTTTTACAAGCAAGATGCCTTCCTAGACTTTCTTATGAATAAAGTCTTATCAATGGTACCTCTGGTGTAACCATTCTTTAGGAGAAACTAAGACAAGGTCTCATACCACATCCTAGGTGCTTGGTGCAGCTAATAGAGAGCTTGATCTAGTTTGCACACATAGTTGGGGTGTTGTGGGTCTTCAAATCCTGGAGGCTGGCACACATAGACTTCCCTATCTATATCCCCATAAAGGCACACTTGACATCAAGTTGGTAGATAGTAAAATTCTTGGATGCAGCATAAGCAAGAAAGATCCTCACAGCCTCAAGTCTTGCAACAGGTGCGAAGACATTAGTGTAATCAATTTCCTCCTCTTGAGTGTATCCTTGAACAACCAGTCTTGCCTTGTTCTTGATGATCAAGCCTATATCATCTTTCTTGTTCCTAAAAACCCATTTGGTGCCTATGGGTACTTGACTAGATGGTAGCGGACTTAGGTTCCAAACCTTTTGTCTTTTGAATTGAAACAATTCCTCTTGTATCGATTCAACCCAACTACTATCTTTCAAGGCTTCTTCTACTTTCTTGGGTTCCATCTGAGATAAGAAGCATGAGTATAGGTAGACATTCCTATTGTGAGTTTGTCCCCTTGTTCTCACGTCTTCAGAGACATCTCTAATGATTTTCTCAGCTGGATGAGTGTTGTGAATCCTAAGCCTAGGGATCATATCCAATTGCTTAGAAAGATCCAGATTGGAAAAGTTTAGCTCAAGGTTTTGAACACTTGGTCCACTGATGTTTCACACTCATTCAATAAGGGTTGATTGAATGAAGGAGAAACAACATCGCTATTAGTTGGCTGGGAGGTAGCATTGACAATTCTCTATTCCTTAAAATGCTACTTCCATCAGCTTGGTGTTGTGTATGTCACCGGATGGGTTTTGAGGCTCACTTTGTTGACAACTAATTGACGCTCCACTATTTCTTGAGATAGTTATGCTATGAGATCTGATAATTGTGGGAGCAATTCTTAGAGAACTTGGAAGAGGTCTGGGTAACTCAAATAGTTGGTCATCATCAGAATCACTTTGAGTACCTGTACCAGCTGAAACATTCGCACAAGAGGGTTTAGAATAGTTTGGAAACAATTCTAAATCAAAAATATGATTAGGGCCATTCCCCGTAACACAAGGAGTTTGCTTATTGACAACAATGTTGGAGGATTCCTCAAATTGTTGATTTTTAATGTGGTAAACTCTATAGGCAATAGAGTTGGAGGAATATACAACAAAGATAGCATCATCCAACTTTTCAGCAAATTTTGCCAAATAATCCTTTGAGTTTAGTATGGTACACCTGCTATCAAAGGACCTAAGAAAGCCAATGAACGGTGGCCTCTTGTTCCATAGCTCATAAGGGGTTTTTCAATGTGGCTTAACTACAAGAACTCTATTCTACACATAGCATGCAGTGTTGACTGCCTCTATCAAGAATGTTAGAGGCAGCTTTGAATCAACTAACATAGTTCGAGCAACCTTAATAAGTGTCATATTTCTCCTCTTAGCAATGCCATTTTGTTAAGAAGTTCTAGGAGCATAATATTGTCTAGCAATCCCTTTTGAGTTACAAAATAAGTCAAGAACTTGATTTTTAAACTCAGTCCCTTGATCACTTTTAATTATCTTAACCTTGTGATCAATTTGATTTTCTATTTTAAGAATAAAAGATGTTAAAGTTTCACCAGTTTCATCTTTAGTTCTTAAAAATAATACCCATGTGAATCTAGTAAAATCATCAACAATCACAAGGCCGTATGATTTCTTTCCAATGCTCATTATACTTGTGGGACCAAATAGATCCATGTACAATAAGTGTAATGGAGTGGTGATAGAGTTAACTACTTTGGATTTATGAGATGCCCTATATTGCTTCCCTTTCAGACACGCAACATAGTTATCTTTGCAAAAAAATTATTTTTTAAGAAAAATATGTACCAAATTATTTTTAACCAATTTATTCATAGTTTTGAAATTAACATGACATATTTGTTTATACCATAGAGTTGACTCATCACCATCAGCTTTGGAAAGAAAGCATGATACTTCACCCAATAGGAAAGCATAGTTTATATCCAGCTTGTACATATCCCCTTTGCTGGGAGATCTAAGAAGCACCAATTCCTGGGAAATTGTCATTCCGGGTTTGAGGATAACACACTCATGTTTTGTGAAAAGCATTTGGTGCTTTTGATCACAAAACTAAGAAATACT
>BJCM01073526.1:0-15860 GCA_018326385.1 Flaveria bidentis | reverse complement strand
TTAAATAATTATATATATATATATATATATATATATATATATATGAAAGTTATAAATTTTTTTATTATTATGTTTTTGTTAAAGAATGTTTGTAACTAATGAAACTTGGTAGTTGATTATAAATAATTGATTGTATTTATTGAGAGTGAATATAATTGATAAATTCTATAACTAATTACATTTATTATAACTAATCATGAGTTAAAATGTATAGACTAGGGTGCAAATAGCAACACCCAACACGCTATTATCACCACCACCTAGTTATAATCATAATGAGACTACGCCAATTACAATTATTATTAAGAAAAACTAATCTTTGAAATTTTTATTCCAACCTAAATACCAAACAATTGTTATCATATTTGTGAATTATTATGAGCCGAAGGAAGAAAACGTTGGGCTGGGCCACTTGTCAGGCCCAACTATGGAGTCCTAAATGGAAAATGAAAAGCAATCGGAACGAGGCATATCACCTAGATATCAAATTGATATTTTAGCAACCAAATAGATATCAAATTGAGTTAATCAAGATAATTAGGAAAAAGTGGTTTTGGGCTTGACTTTGCTCATAGAAATGCTCACGTTGATAAATGAAGTGTTCTTCTGATAGGGTTAGAAGTGCGGTTTCGATTATAAAACAGATAAATGGACCCACTAAATATAACATCTATCATCTGAAATAGAATTGCATATTTATCGTAAAAAAAGTTAAAGCTCATCAAACCGTGAATCCTAAAATTAAACTTTAAAAGCAAAGACCGTATAGTAAATATATGATCAAATATTTACCCTTGATTATCAAATATTTACATTTGATTTTCACCCTCATAATAATAATTATAAATGAAATGAAAAAAACATACAAGTAAAATAAAACAGAAAACAAAAACAAATGAATCATAAATATATGATAATTATGCTGCTAAAATTATACCGGTAACAAAAATAAAAGTTAAAGGTGTCACTAGTTAATTATCGGTACAATTATTACAAAATCAAAATAAAATAAAATTTTGTTTTAGTAAAAACCGTATAACTTTGGGGTTTCTTCAAAGTTAAAACAAACTTGCAAATTCTGAAAATTGAAACCAAATTGCCAAATTGAAATGGAATTCAACGATCAGTTTACGATAAACCCTAACTACCATACCCACACCATATTGAAATCAAATACGTGCGAAATCTGTTCACCAGGGACTATGATCACTTGCAGAGCTCGTCGTCAAATTGATCAGGTATACACGAACAATTTTCAAGAGTGTAATGTGTGATGACTACACATTTATGCATGAGTGATGTTGTTTTGATGACGAATTAGGGTACATAATCTTCTTATATGAGAACTTAATGCACTGATATGTTAAAGTTTCAAACATTCATTCAATAATGCTAGCGAAAAACTAACAATCGAATTGGGGTTTAGGGTTTAACAATCTGTATGCATCCACTGTTATTTCCTAACTGTCTTTACAGTTTAGCACCATTGACCATTGTAGCAGGTTAGTTATAACTTATAAGGCTATGTGTAATGGCATTTGTGTGAATGTGTGACTTAATGTAAAAAGAGATGATGAGGTGGATGAAAAGAAAAATAAAAAGTTATCTTCCCCGCCCTAGGCTCGTGAGCAGCCTCATGGAGGCATCCTCACTCATGCCCCGGGAATGCTGCATTCCCTCTCGTGACAGGTTGAGGTGGCAGCTCATGCCCTCTCATTCACGCCCGTAAAACATGGCCAGATATGTGTCTAGATTATTATGTATGTTAGAAGTGGAATAAACAGAAGAAAAAGATTATTATATATGTTAATTGTAAAGCAAACTAACTATCCATACATTCAACTTTGGAGCTGATATACAAACCCATTGAGTTCATTAATGAAGTCCAATTTCTAAACTGTGTAACATAATGGTTCGGGAACATCATAAAATGTGCTTACATAAAAAAATAGACTGTTTAGAAACCAGTAGAGCAATTTTTATGTTTGTTGATACCCTCTTGTCTTGAAGGGGCAAAAATTTTCATATTTATTGATGCAAGTATCCATTTTCAAAATCCCTTTACTGTGCTCACTATCATCTGTAAATAACAGAGTGTTTTTGAATTCTCTACATAACCCGATAAATTTTATCAAAATTAGAAATATTTCAAGAGGAACGGGAAACTTTATGGACTCATTCATACTTTCTTTGTGATTAATAACCAAAATGATCATTTGTGTTGATAAGGACCTCACCCTTTGTTTTCTCTAATATATCTTGCTGATTTAAAAATTTTTTTAGCAGGGGCAGTGCAACTAATAGGACCCACACACCTTTGTTGAAAGAAAATAACTAATAATAAAATAACGCCAGTTGAGTTACTTTCAGGTGCCTGACCCATAAACATAACATCTAGTAATAATCTCACTGAAACAGAATTTCGTCTGTCTAATGATTTGGGTAATCCTATTATTTATATGGTATAAGTTATACCTTACCACTAAACTGTAGCTGTTAAAATGATTAAAGGCACACTACTAAATCCTTATTTGAGAAGTGAAGCTCAACTGCCCAAGAATATAGTGAACTTGGTCTGGTATCACATGGAATATGATCCAGTGCTAGTATTTTCTGGGCCATTGATCCACTTATCTTTCAGATAATTTTCCTTTGCATACTCATGACTTCATGATCTTATCGGTCATAATTTGTTGGTTTGTATTTTTGTCATTCTGCTTGATAATTAGAGTAAATAATATGCCCCTTCAACATGTATGCTGCCAGATGATGCTTTGTTTTTTTTTTAATATTAGTAACAAAGATGCTACATTAATGGTTCTGTAGATTTAGTAACAAAGAAGTTTGTCTTCATTCAACCTTTTGGAATTTTGTTTCCTTGTTTTCTTTCCTTGTAGATAAGGTCCGACATTGCTTTTGTCCTGATTCTTATGCTTACAAGAACTGAACTCTAGCACACATTTTATAATATATTTGGTGAACAGCTCTATTTCATGAATGCACTTCTTAGAAAGAATTTTGCATGCTAGACACAACAAAATCTTTGAAATACATGGTATGTTGTCAATTCCTATGTTGCATTTTGTTTAATTCTCTAAACTGTTGGTTGGCATTCATTTTTCAGGTAATTATCTTCGATTAATTTTAATATAAGTTCAAGAAAACTTAACTTGATTTTGTACTTTTCGTTTTCTCTTGATCATACTGTTTGTGCATTGTTTCCATATTGGACTTGTAGACCCTTCCTTACACCTTCAAACTATGACTTAAACTAAACAAGAAAACCATTATAGTCATGCACATTGAGTTTGAAAATAACCCATCAAAGTTATGTTATTTATCAAATGGGTTAAACAAACAAAGTTAGATAAAAAGGAATGGGTCAAAGTTGCCAAAGTGTACGTTTTAATCATTATAATCTCAGAAATTCTTTTACTCATAAAACTTAGATTATTACTAATATAAATCTTATAATCATATCTACAACATATTTTGTTTACAATCTTTTTCTAAAAGAGTGCACAAAAGGGTGTTTTAAGGGGCAATCTAACATAGTCCGACTCGTTTGACCTGCACTTTAAAATTACCAGTTTCAACGCAAACTCGTATTTTCTTATTGGTTAAAAGAGTTTGACTTTGTAATGCTTGCTCATTCTGATCGTTTAGCCGACTGAAATTTGTAGCTGCTCATTTTTTCCATTTCACAAGTATCTGTTCAAATGCAGTGACTTATCCTTTTGGACTTTTAGCTTTATTTTTCTGTTTTACCTCCATATTATCATTTTTCTCTGTCAATAAGACTTCTAAGCTATACCAATAGCAAACACATATGGCCTCATGTGTATTTCTATTCAACTTCATACACAATCCACACTAGAGTTCATGCACTTCAGCAAAATGTTTCTGAGTTTATGAAAAGCAAATCATCATTGAATTCAAAGCAGTTTTGATCAATACAGGCTTTATTCTACACGTTCAGAACACATTTTAACGTGCTTTATATCTTGTTGCAGACATTCAAGATTCAAGTACTCATTGGAGCGAGTTTTTAGAGTTAAAGTTCACTGGCCCAGAATTCATAAGTGGAATATGACATCTATTGATATCGACTACTTTAAAGAAATTGGTCCCTCTAGTGGTCTCAAGATGCAAATCGATTCTCACATGTGTAAGCCTTTTGTTCTCGGAGACTAGATTTAGTTTCATATCAACCCTATACATTTTTTTTGTACTTTTGACTGCCTATATTCTTCTTTTTTTTCACAACTCATGATTGATGATACATTGGAATTCTGGATTATATTAGATTTATAGGGACAGAATTTTATTTTATGCATTAATGGATATTGTAGTATATTGTTCCTAATTTGGAAGCTACTTGATTTTTAGACATAACATACAATGATCATAAAATAGATGTCTTCTTAGAAAGCTTTTACTGAATATATGATTGAGATTGGTAATTGCAGAAGACAAAGTGCCAAATTAGTTTGACAAATTGTAATGTTTTATTATTAAGTAGGATTTAGTAGTAGGCCTTGGGCCATTTTATTGGTTTTGCTGATAAGGAATCACCCATTCCCTGTAAATAGGGGATTGAGAAAATCATTAGTTATGGATAAAAGTTTTTTGGTGAGATTGTTTTTTAGTTTATAGGGTTCCTGGATTATTGCGTGATCCCATGAAAGTTGGTCAACCACTTTGTTTTGTTATTAGTTATTTAAGTTCGTTAAACTTGTTTGGAATAGTGTTTTGTGGTTTGGATTTGGTTATCTATTCATGCGATTCAATGGTTTAAATGGATCACAATCTGGTTCATGATCTACCAAACTTATTGACAGATTTTTACCTTGCATCTATAATGCACACATGTTTGCATTATATAAGTTCACCTCAAAATTTAACATGAGCTACCTTAAGTATATACATTCCTACCAGTCCTTTCGGGTGTTTAATATGTCTTCCTAGTGATTATTGCAATCTGAAGTATCAGGTAATTAGTTGTTTGAAGCTAGGGATAGGTATATAATATTACATCCATCTCAATAATCAAAATTTATAGAAAACTTCTTACATGCTACTCTAAATCCATATAATGTATTTTCCCCAACTAACTAGAAAATCATAATCATTTCACTCGAGCACTACTGTTTACTGCAACTTCAAATTCCAATAATCACCTTACTTTTTTGTTGATTGAGTATATGATGACTTGAAAATATGAATACCTCTGAATGAATCAGGACACATTTACTCTCACTGCACTTGGCCACTTGTCATTTTCCTGTCTTTTATGGTGGGCGTCTTGCTTAATATTCCTCTTTAACTTTTCTTTTTGCAACTACTTCCTGTATGTAGTCATTCTGTTGAAATTTACACATAAATCAGAATTAAAATACTTAAAGTTGTGAAATTTGCCAAAAAAAAAAAGATAAAAAAAGAAAAAGAGGAATTTCCAGCATCAGAGGTAAAGAGAAAAGCAGTTGGTAATTATTGGGATTGGGAGGTAGAAAAAAAGTAGAAATTGTGGAGATGAGATTCCATCTTGAAGAATGAAATGATGTGCAAGTTTTGTTACATAAAGAAAGAAGGAAAGAGTACATGAAACTTTTGGTTTGTCTGGTTGATATACAGTCTTTTATTGTAGGCAGATAGTATGTAATGTACCTTAAAATAACATATGATATTTTCTAAAAGCTTTGCATGTCTCATGAAACCCACATCCTACTTTCTTTAACTTCTCATAGGACCACTATTCCACCCTCAATATGCTCATCTTTTGCACCATTTTCTGAAAACGGGTTGGGTCGGATTGGGTTGACCCAAAACAACCAAACAAACAAAGAAATAAACATACCCAGTAAATCCCACGAATAGCAAAGCTATTAGTATTGTCTGGTAGGGTGGGATGAGAGCAAACCTTTCCTCTACCCCAAAAGGCAGAGAAACTGCTCTCATAAAGGGTTGACCCAAAACATCGTGTGCAAAACTTCCAGTTCTTTTTGAATATTATTTGTAGTGTGAGATATGATAAAAAAGACGTACCCGGCTTGAACCCGTTACCCCAAAGTCACTAGGCAATTACCTTACCAGTTGCTCTAAAGTTGGTCCTTTGAGATATGATTAAAAGAGTTACATTACTTCAACAACAATTTTATTCTTTTAAATAGCATGGCGTAGGAGGCTTTTATGCATTAAGAATACACGTTGGAACCAAAAGACTCTAGACCCATTTTCCTCATTTCTTTTTGATTATTTATTTCCTAATTTCTTTTTGATTATTTATTTTGAATATTTGACCCATTTTCCATGGATCTATAACATTCACAGTGTATAACTATATCCAGTCGTGTTACAGAACAGTCGCACAGGGAGAGCCGAAAATGACAATCTGACACGCCTACTCCACGTAAAATGGTATCGTATTCCAATACAAGACGAACGTTTTGTGGGTCACACTGCTGAGCACTCCAAATGCACGGAATTTAAGAAAGAATTTGTGATGTAAAGAAGTTTCAAAGTCTTGAGTGGCCGTTGACATTTTGGTAAATTCTCATATTTCTTTAATTCTCTCTGCTTTTTTTCTGTTATCCTTTTGATCTTGTAGCCTCTCACCGGACCACCACTTAGTTCCTTTGCATGCTCACGCTTACCACAGGTATTTTTATCTTACCTTAGCCTTTATAAAAGGCTATGTTACTTTTAATTTATCTGCATATCAATTTCATTTTCATTTCACTTGTTGATTCTGTAGTTTGCAATTTTAAATCTGTTTATCTGTTTATTATCATATGGTTCGTGATAACTGCTTCAAACTGCTTATTTAAAACGTCTATACAGCTGTTTAAAAAAAATATTTTTTATTTAAGTGATTTTAATGAAATATATATGAAACTTGATTATTATCTAGTAATTAGTTTTCCTGGAACTTGGTTATTATCTAGTGAAATTATCTTTCTTCACAGTTACCATATATGTTCCATTTAGATCACTTAGTTTAAAGAAAGGTTAGATGTATAAAAATTATAACAATGGAACAATACTGAAACTTGAGTGGTTTTGTAGTTACAAACATAGCGAGTAACTTTATCTGAACAAGAAACTTCGTTATTTCTAAATGAGTATACCCTTTTACTTAAAAATTTTCAAATCAAAACATCTATGAAATGTAAAAATGATATTCTTGTACTTGTATAAGTTATTTTTTTGTTCATTTTTAAACAATTGTTTAACATAATGTCAATAACAATACTACATGGTTGTGGACCTGTGGTTGTTTTTGTATGATTTGAAAAAGCAGCATATACCCTCAAGTATCTCAACAAGATTAGTGAAGGACATTCTCCTGTTCTTTTGGAATGCATTTGCAACAAATGTTCTTGGGGTACTTAGTAACTAATAATTTTACGAAATTATGTCACATGAAGTCTTGAACTTATTATTTATTAATATCTTTATATGTATTTATATATATTATTATTATCACTACCAAATTTGAAACAAATTAACTCCCTTGAACTCATTGTCTCTTACTTACCTTCATTTATTACGATTACAATTAAGGATTTCAGTCATGTTATTTTTAAAAACAAACTCAGTCAGGGAAATTTTGGTCACATGAGGGTCAACAGACAGACCCTCTTCACCCGCCCTGAATACGACTATGTCTATGTTCACAAATCTTGTTTATCCTCTCATAGTTGGTCGCCCACCCGATTCATCCTTTTCATTATCAAAGTACAATGTTGTACCTACATTTATCACTTCTCTCTCATTTCTGACTTGTAAAAAATCTAGACATTAGTTATCACCACATAATAAAGGAGGTGTCTAGGTGGTTTGCTAAGGGTATGTAGCTGACATGTGTATACGACCAACTGGGTTACCATTGTTTGTAGGGTTGACACTTTCTGACACGGGTTTGTAACGCAACACGAACAGGTTTTGTGTCTTAAACAGATCAACACGTGAAGACATAATAAAATTCTTGTCTTAACAGGTTAAATATTTATTAACTTGTTAAGACTTGTTGATAACCTATTTATAATATTTAAGTTTAGAAATAATTGAATATACATATTATTCAAAAGTTAAAACAAAACCCTACCCACCCTCCCATACCAAGTGTCATTCACAGCTACAAAGAAAGTAAGAAACCCACCAATCCTCCATCATCGATTCATCAAGCATCCATAGGTACCAACCATCATCGATTCATCGAACTTTCACCACACCACCATCGAGCATCTGCAAGTACCACTTTACCAACAATCAACGAACTTTCACCACACCACCATCGAGCATCCACGACTACACAACTACCATCAGCACGCCACCATTGAACATTTTCCACCAAGTTTAGTCGTTCAATCGAGTAGCCGACTAAGTTTAGGTGTTCTTAAATATGTGATATTACATGTGTTACTAAACAAGTCTCTAAATAGGTTATTCTCGTGTAACATGTTTATTAACGGGTCTGTGTTCGTGTTATAAAAAAATGACATAATAAGTTTTTAGTCATGTTCGTGTTTGGCATGTCAGGTCACCGTGTCTTATCATGTCGTGTATTATCGTGTTGTGTCTGACTTGTTATGTTAGCCTTGCCTTGCTTATGGTGGTTTCATAACGGCCTTGTGCCCACCAACACCTTTGGGAGGCCTTTTGCCATTTATCATCGTTCACGATTAGCCGAGCAAAAGGAAACAAGATTCAAGTTCTTGGATGACCACGGAAACATACGAGTCTAATTGCGTTTGTGCGTTCTTATCATACGAGCAACCGAGATTCAACTTGGGTTTGCATTTCTATCGGTAAATGTGTTTATTTGAACATATTGAATATGGCAACATTGGTCTAGACAGGATGAAATGTCGATATATTGGTTAAACATATAAAACATGTTATAACTTGACATGGTAAATTAAACAAGCTATGTGTCAACTAAACACGACCTGTTAATTGCAAGTATTAATTTCAGTAATTTTTTTTATGTAGTTAGACCCAAAAATTTGTAACTGAAAAGTAAACCTTTTCACGTTTATCCTGTAATGGGTTATTCATAAAAAAATATCATAACATGTAATATCGCGTATTATTCTTTTGTATTTGTGACTGATGATTATCTTATAATTATAAAACCAAATATAATAACTTGAAGTAAATGGGTAAAAAATCACAAAATATGTGAAAATCAAATAAAACAAGCATGAAAAATATGTGAAAATCTAATCGATTGAGAGTGGTCATTTGTAAAATCCATGGCTAAAAAGGGTCTTTCTACTCATATATGTCTTATTATATTTTATTTGTGTGACACAGCTATCAAAGAAATATATATTTTATTTATATATATTCTTCTCATATCACCTTACTTTTAGGTTAGTTTCACGACAAATATATATACTTTTACAGTTACATTCATCGTTTTTTGTTTATTAATTCATGATGTATTATCTTCTTTTTAACATATCTTATACAAGGTTTTACATATATGGATTTTTTAATCAAATGTAAATCAAAAGACAAATCACAATATCAAAACACAAAATAAAATTGATGTTTAAATTCAATAAAATTCCCAACAAAAGGCAAAAATAATAAGCATGAGAAATATGTGAAAAATTGAGATATACTTGTAACTTATACGGCTCAAAAGGGTATTTGTTGCTTTCCTCAGGGGCAATATCGTCATTTCCTATAACTTTTCTTGTATTCCCATTCTACCCTTGTAGCCCAAACCATGCATTGATCACTTGTACATTCAGCTTCAACAGTTGCCCCATGCTTCCGAGACACTTGTACCAAATCCCTCAGCTGGAATCTCCACACCCCCAGTGTACGTTAGCAAACTCCTCACGTTCACGTTAGCCTCGATCCCACCACCATGGTGGTCAACCTCTCGATCACCGGTCAACCCAAGAAAATCCCTGGTCAAACCATCAGTCTTCTGCCACGTGGACATATCCCCACTCATGTGATGGCAGTACCTCGCTGGGATCACGGCGGCGGTTGTCACGTGAGCCAACTCACCCATATCCAAACCACTCATTGCTGATCCCACGTGATCCCCCGTCGCACCTACTCTCGCCGCCTTCTGTAGCAAGGCGGTGGCAGACAAGTGCGCCGGAGGATGACACTGGCCGCCACCGATATTCACCTCGTGAAATGTCGGCGGCGGTTGGTATAACGGTAAAGAAATTGCCGGGATCAGCTGGTGGTGGTTGTGGGTGTGATGGATGGTTTCGGGTTTGATTCGGGTCGGGTTTTGGGTGGGGATCCAAGTGGGGTTTGGGTTTAGGTTGTGATTGAATGGGAAAAGGGATGATGAGGGGGGGTTTTGTGAAGTAACTTGAAAGTTGAAGGGGGTTTGTGTGACATTGTTGATAGATGAGGGGTGGAAGTTGTTGTTTGTTGAAATTGCAGCCGCTGCAGCTGCAGCTGCAGCTGAGAGTCTGGCAGTTTCTTCAGCTAAAGCATCACAGAAGGCTCTGTGGGTAATGAAGCTATCTTTCCTGTAATAAACGTAGAAAATAAATGTAAAATTTATATAATATTTTTTGTAATTGATATAAAAATGTATAAAAATGTACAAACGGGATTTCATTAGTCCAAACTTTAAAGCATTGGGATTTCATTTTTGTAATTGATATAAAAATGTAAAAATGTACTCATGATTGAATAGTAATACTACTAGTTTACTAGTTTTCACTTTCATTATTAAAGGTAATCTCGTTCGCATAACCAACATATATTTATACTCGATTTCGCTTAAAAATATGAGTGAGTAGTTAAGAAACACAATTCATGGTGGTAAAAAACGAAAATATATGATGATTATGAGACTATTATATAAATAAAAATTACAAGTGTCATTGATCAAATTGTTAACATGAAGAATTATCTACAAAGATATCACAATTTAGATTATTAAAATCTAACTTTTTATAAAAAATAAAAGTAAGTTTCATTATGATGTACAATATAATGATAATAATAATTATAATGAAAATAAACTAAAAAAAATTACATGAATATGATTCAAGCGTCTACTTTTGTAGGCAAAAGATGGAAATTTCATCATTGTAATGCTTTCTAGTTTCTACTCATTTCCATAAATATCATGCATATGTTTGTCCATTTCTATGATTTTTAGGGACAATTATTCTATTTCTATGAGCATACACAGTGACACACTATTGGCTTATTCTTTTTTAACTTATTAAAGTTTTTATAGGATTTTTATTTATTATAATAATAAGAGAAAAACCATCTAATTCTATGCTCAAAATGAGTTATGTTAGACCATCTTTTAAAGTTGCAACAAACTGGGTATGAGCTATATGAAGCTTAATTAAACTGTCCAACTTGACATATAATAGTGTCCTTTTCATATACGAGCAAGTATAAGATAATACTTAACAAAGCTACCACTACCTCAATAGTTATAAACCTAATACTAACTTTTTAAAAAAGTTTTAGGGTTTGCTAGTAAACATTTTGGGCGTGCTCCACTACTTCTTTTAAAACTTATTGAAACTCATGTTCCATTGGAAAGTACAATATGAAATTTTGAAAAGAGAGTTTTAATAATCATGAAAAAAATAACAAAAAGACCAAACAGACATACCATACTGATAGAGTGGAGTTTGAAGAGGGTTAGAATGAATGCGAACCTTACTCTTGGTCTATGGGATCGAAAGACTGCTTCGAAGGGAGAACCCCGACTCAAAGAGCAAAGAAAAGAGAGGAACAAAAAAACTCATGAAAAAAATGAAAATTATAAAACATTTTAATATTTTTTAGTACTATTAGGGTTCAAACGAGTTGTGTTACATGTACTCCATCTATGTTTTTACACAATGTAGCCCTACGGGCGTTGTATACTAGCATATACAAGACCTTATACAACCACATACAAGTTCAAAACGTTGTATGCATGCATATACAAGCCCTAATACACGGTGTATACAGTTTTTAGATATATATATATATATATGTATTTTTGATGATTATGAAGGTATAAAAGGTTTCAAAAGAGTTTGTGTTACACTTACCTCCACCCATGTTTTCACCAATTTAGCCTTATTATACAGTCATACAGGTTCATAAAAAGTCATATACAGGCGTATAAAAACCCTTATACGTATACAAGTTCATAACATCATATACGATTGTATACAAGCTCTTATACAGAGGTATACAAAGCTCTTATACAGGCGTATACGGTTTTTTGAAAAAAGTAAAAAACCAAAATCAATAGAATCATAGGAGTACACTTAGCAACCTGTTGCTAGATTTGTGATTTATGTAATCTGCATGTATACAAGCAGTGAATGATGAACTTTGCAGGTGATGAATAATTCAACAATATGGAGTAGCAGTACAGGCTATATATGTAGTATATAGCTTTCAGCATCAATATTATGCCATCAAAAGCAACAGAATAAACAGTGGGAGTAATAATCATCGTGTCCATATCAATTCTGCCAATCTGTCTTTAATGCATTTTAACACTTCTGTTTATCTATAGATATATTCCATGCAAAAACGTACGCCATTTTGACACACATGTGACCAACAAAACACCAGTAAAACAGCAGTGAAAACGAGTCAATTTACCACCAAATTTTAAAAATCTATATACATGTGATTTTAAAATTGTTTATGAAAAGAGCAAATATAATGTGTTAAAAATGACAAAAAAAGATTGATATAAAATACATATTTTTTAAAGTTCATAATCTTTTAAAAAAAATATATTCCAAATCAAAATATGAACTAGAAGTAAGTTTTCTATAAAAACAAATCCAAAACCTATTAAAAGTGAAGGAAATATTTGGATAATATATATACAATTTAAACCACATCAAAAGACAATGAACACTTCAAACGAATTGATTTTGGAAGTTCATAGTAATGTAAGTTGAGTTATATTTGATTCATTTTAGCTACAAACTTCATGAAAAATTCAAAAGATATACAACAGTATCCCACTCATAAAGTAAAATAATCCCGAGGACGAGATGACAGCAAATTAACCTTAATTGATTACATCTCCCACGTAAGATAAAGAGACTGCTTCCTAGAAAAACCGTTAATAATGGATGTTTAATTGAGTTTTCATATTATATATGCATATAATCTAATCAGTTAACAATGCAATGATGCATTATCCAAATGTTAATCAGAAGAGATATATATGAAAATTGATATTACCTGGAGAAGATGGTACCACAATCACATCTATACTCCCTAGTGCCACAAGTTTTAGAATGTGCTTTCCAATCAGATTGAACTGCATAGATCTTAGAACACTTGTCACACTTCCACTTCTTTTCACCATGTTTTCTGCAAAAGTGTTTCTTGATCCCTGTGAGATCACCAAGAGCCCTAGAAGGGTGGTGGTGCACACAACTAGGTTCAGGACACACATAAGCTCTCTTCTTGACTTCATCTTTGTTGTTTCTTTGCTTTAGTTTCCATGGTAGGTTATGACCTCTTCTGTGAAGTTGCAGGTTTTGATCCCTTTGGAACCCTTTGTTGCAAATCTCACACACAAATCTGTTTGTTGCCATCAGGGTTTTTGGTGATAATGCTATCACTTCTGCATCTGGATCTTTAAGAAAAACAATCACAAATGTCAAAAAGTTAACTGTAAACATATTAACAAACAAACAAATATATATAGTAAAATCTTGTTTAACAACAGGTATATAATCTGTCACAGGAGATAGAGAGACTGCAACCGATGAGACCCTCAGCATGAAAAGTATAAAGATAATCAAGATTAGCAAAATATATATGTACCAGGATTTCCTGGTAAGTTTCTCTTTTTCTTGATCTTTTGAGGACTAGGGTAGATGTTGTTGATCATGTGATCATGTTCTTGAATACGATTTGAAATCGAAGAAATCACCATTGATGGAGTGAATTCATGATGAATCTTGCTTGTAATCACTGGGGAAACTATGCTGGTTGCAGCATCTTCAGATAAAGAAGTTGAGGTTTTATTGCTTGCAGAAGAATCATAAACTGATGCTGAAAACATCATTTTTTAGGGTTTTCAAGAAAATGAAAGAAGAAGAAGAAGCCAAGAGATGAAGAATCAAACTGGAGAAAATAAAACAAAAGAAACCAACCCACTTCTGGCTTTTAAACAAGTAGCTTTCTTTTTACAAGATATTAAATTTTGTAAATTTTTGTTGGAAAAAAGCAAAGGGATAATAATATAATATATATATGAGGAAATTATTCTTAATGGAGAGGAGTCACTATCTATGCTCTTACTATACTCCTTTTATTAGCTACCTCATGTGTCTTGCTTGCATGCAAATCAAAAGCTAGCATACAAAGTTCAAAACCCTAAACTATATATATATACACACACACACATATATATATATATATACATACATATATATACATACATATACATAATATATATACATATATATATATACACACACACATATATATATATATATACACATATATATATATATGTATATATAAATATATATATATATATACATATATATAGATATATATACATATATATATGTATATACATATATATACATATATATACATATATATATGTATATATATATATGTATCTATATATATATATATGTATATATAGATACATATATATATATATACATATGTATATGTATATATATGTATATGTATATGTATATGTATATGTATATGTATATGTATATGTATATGTATATGTATATATATATGTATATAGATATATGTATATACATATACATAATATGCATATGCATATGCATATGCATATGCATATACATATACATATACATATACATATACATATACATATATATATATAGAGGGACATTTAAATAAGAACAAAAATTTTGTAAAAAACTAAAAGAACCATTATCAACCAATCAAATTTTATTAATTTAATTTAATTATTTTTAATCATGATTAATAAATAAGGAAAATAAGGTAATTTTATATTCCAAGTTCAGGTTAATGGGCAGTAAGGATTTGATGCATTAATCCATACATGAAATAGATGCATTGATGCATATATTGAAAGATGAAGTAGTTACAATAAAAATAAAGTATAAGAATAATTAATGCACAAATGGCCGGTGCATTAAAAAAAAGTTCTGGGTCTCAAAAAACAAGTTTATGGATTTAAAATGATTTTTTTTCTTTTAAAGGGGCGATACCATAGTAAAATTTAATTAAAAACATAAAGGAATTACACATAAAGACGTTAGAGCTCTCGGAATATACTCAAAGGAACACACTAACCCATACTACTTATGGCCTAACAAGATGGATTTTATAAAAGAAGGTGGACTCTGATTTTGGTTAGATAATCTCTAATTTTAGAGAAAGATCGTGGGCATGCATGATGTAAATGTCAGTTAGAGATTTAAAAGAAATTTCCGTTTTTACCCCTTGAAGTGGTTGATTAAGTTCATTTAAATAGATAAAAATACTTTTTTGCCCATATAATTTCTAGCCATCGATTTTATAATCCATGGTTTAGATTAGTTCTTTTGGTTTTTTATAAATAATTAGTTCTCATTAGAATGGATCCCTATATATGTATATATATATATATATGTATATATATACATATTTATATATATGCATGTACACACATACACACATATATACATGTATGTATGTTTGTATGTATATGCTTTTGTGTTTGTATATATTATCATTGTACGTGTGGGTTCATAATTTTGTGTACAACTTACAATTACAACCCTTTTTCTATAGCCATGAGTGT
Source organism: Flaveria bidentis (assembly GCA_018326385.1). NCBI lineage: Eukaryota > Viridiplantae > Streptophyta > Magnoliopsida > Asterales > Asteraceae > Flaveria > Flaveria bidentis. Next base: position 76 of record BJCM01073526.1, on the reverse strand, counting down.
ATCCACATGAGTCTATAGATAATATATCTATATCTATCTATATATCTATATATCTATATATATATATATATATATA
>BJCM01073522.1:0-14906 GCA_018326385.1 Flaveria bidentis | reverse complement strand
GAACAAAATATCCTAATAAGTTGTTCCACCACATATGCAATTTATTTAGAAAACCCATTTTCTAAATTGGTGTAGATATTTGATTGAATGATCATATCATCAATTAAATACCAATTGGTGTTTGCTAAGCTTGTTATTGGGTATAACCCGACTTGGATCACAACGTACTAACCGCATCAATATTCTAGGTGTCTTGGGCATAAAGAATCCTACATAGATAATATCATTATTATCTTTATCATTCATTCATTAACTTTCTTTCATTCATCGTACGTCATTATCATTCGCTTTCGTTACTTTCATTCATACGTTCATCAATATTTCCATTCATTCCATCAAAAACCATGAACTTTACCCTACCGTCATGCATAAAGCTAGTACTGGGCCGGGGTCTATCATAGACCCCCCGTCATGGCGCACAACAGCCTAGCCACAGTACCTAGGGTAAATTCCGGTGTACCATTGTCATGTGCTATACCCGCCGTCATGCATAAAGCTGATACTAGGCCGAGGTCTATCATAGACCTCCCGTCATGGCGCACAGCAGCCTGGCCACAGTATCTAGGGTAAGCGACAAAGGTTCTATACAAATGGTCAATCACAAATAAGGACCCCGGTGTGTATCCTTCTGGGGTAGCTAACCCGCACACCGTTGAGCTAACACCCTTCATTGGGTGTGAACCTCCATACATTTGCTTGCAAGCCTTTATTACATTCATTCATTCATTAATGCATGCATTCATTCATCATGTTCCTCTTTTCATTATCTTCCACTTTACGTTACATAATACTTTCATTTTATTCATTAACATTCAACGTAAGGCCATGGGAAAATGATACATCACAAGGAACACAAACATAAACAGTCAACATCAACATACCGGTCATCATACATACATAACATACATCATACACATCATACATAATCATGCACATCAAGCCAAAGCATCAAACATCATAACATGCCCATCATCACATCAATGACCTCAAAAAGTCAACTTATATAACCCTAAGAATCTCCCAAGTCAAAGCCTAAATTACACTTTTTCCCAAGAAGTCAGAGATCTTCTAAGTGTTCATTTGCATTTGTCTTAGTTCATCCGAATTTCTTTTACTTCATCTGCATTTGTTATAGTTCATCCACATTTCTTTTACTTCATCCGCATTTGTTATAGTTCATCCACATTGACTTTACTCATCCGCATTTCCTCCAATACTCATCTGCATTTCCCATACTTAGTCAATGTTCATCCGCATTTCCCATACTTATTCAATGTTCATCCGCATTTCCCATACTTAGTCAATGTTCATCCGCATTTCCCATACTTAGTCAATGCTCATCCGCATTTCCCACATTTAGTCAATGTTCATCTGCATTGACTTTCATCCGCATTGACTTTCATCCGTATTTGCCAACACTTGAGCAGTTTTTTTCTAAACTTAGGCGTATGAACTACTGTTTGGGCGCATGAGCCGCCTAGGGCACACTATTCATCAGATTCAGTCCCCAAATCTCATCTTTCCTGTTCTAAGCTTAACTCTTACATTCTAAGCCTTAGAAACATAATCATAACATCATAAAATCATGAAAACAGTTCAGAATCATACCATAACATCATCATACATATATTCAAATGTACGGGTATAAAACCCAGTTTTATAAAAACATACATTCATGCATTTCCAGCCCCAAAATCAGTTAAAAGGTGTAAAAAGAGGGGTTCTAGAACTCACCTTAGCAGCTCTTGAGTGTGGCTTCTTCCAAACTCGTTTGCAAATGGGTTCAACCGTCTATAAACCCACTAAAAACATACACCCGAGCACACACAAACACACATAAGCATACACCCGAGGACGTAACCGGTTAAGAACACTATAAAACCATGAATTCTTACCTTGAATTCAAATTCTCAACTTGTTCTTCGTCAAAACCCGAAAACTCTGCACTTTCTCTCTCTAGAATCCGTATGCAGAAAGGTGATATGCAAGAGTGGGCGGCCATCACCTTTATTCACCAACTTTTTTAAAGTTTTGTCCTTTAGACACTTTTTACCCTTTAACTTGGGTAAAATATATTTTCCTTTCGTTTTTTTTACTTTATTCTTCTTTTTTTGACTTAAAAAAATAGTCGGGTGTTACATGGTAACTGTTCATTGAAGTCTTGAGTCTGCAACTTTCTACTTTATGTACTTTATCATTTTTGTAATATATTAGGATGTGAGCTATGGAATGTCATAGTCACTAGTCAAAAGGCAATCTGCCATTTGACTCTATATTGATTTTGTTGTCTAGATCATGTGTCCAGCTGGTTTTCAAAGTATGGCCAGCTGTAGGTTGTAGTATAAGTATCTCTTGTCCTTTGTATCTTGAACCATTGCTTTGAAAACACTTGTAAGGAACTAGAGAGCAATATACATCAACTTTGAAAACCATCTATTTGTGTTGTTCTTATTCTCTCTTATATACTTGTGTTTCTTAGTTCTCATAAACAACTAGTTTTCTAGTTCCCCATTTGATCCGTTAAGTGTTGTTGCATACTCTCCTCTTTGTGTTGTTGTGTTGTAAGCAAGTACCCTACAAAGCAAAGTGTTTTGTCCCTAATAATGCATTTAGAATTTGCATTCCCTTTATAGATTACAGTTTATTTATATTTTAAATCTTTTAGGAAAAATTAAATTCTAGTTACAATCCCTTATAATTTCAATTCAACTTACAATTTCAATTTCAACAATTTTTCGTGAACCAAACACACTCTTAGGCATTTTATTAGAAAACATTAAATTGATCATTATGACTATGGTCTATTTTAGTAACAGGAGGTAAATTTGGTTTATAACTTACAATAATAATTTGAATGAGCTAGACACAAGTTGAGTTGATCATGGTTTGGGCTTGACTTGTTTTTTACAAATCGAGCCGAACCGGCTCACCTCGTTTACAAATCAAGCCGGTGTTTTAAGCGAGCTAGGAGTCACGAGCACTTTAAACAACCTTAATTTTGTCAAAAAAAATTACGATAACCCAAATCATTCCTCTAATCCCTCATAATTTCCTTATGTTACATGTCTAGCCCAAAACCTAATAAAAATGACTCCCATAAGAAGATGGGTGCTATAATAAGCTCCACTCAATTTTTGCTTGCAAATTTTTGAAAAATAGTTCATAATAATTATTAGTGTATAAATATTTGATGATTATGAAAGTAAAGATTGTTTCTATAAGTTTAGAGACAACAATAATTAATTTTTGAATTAGGAATTATTATTTTTAAACGTCCAATTAATTTAAATTTAAAATTTTAAAAGAGCTAGAATTACAAATTTACATTAGGAGAGAAACATTACAAATTTACTTTGGGGAAAGCAAAAGATGTCAACGGCAGCGGTTGAATGCGACGATAGATCATCATCATCATCATCATCATCATCATCAGAAGAAGAAGAAGAAGAAGAAGAAGTGAAGAAAGAGATATGGAAAGGTCACTACTCCTCCGCCCATAAAATACTTCTGGTTGGTGAAGGCGATTTCTCCTTCTCCCTCTGCTTAGCCACTGCTTTTAACTCTGCTCGCAACATCGTCGCCACCACCCTCGACACCCACCGTAAGTATTACCCTTCTTCATACCACCAACATGTTAAATCACATACTATATTATTTATTTATATCTGCGCATCACTAATTGTCACATCAGAGCAACTCCTGAACAAATACAGCAACGCCATTGAGAATCTGAGACAACTTGAGGACCGTGGTTCGGTGGTTCTCTGCGGGGTGGACGCAACCACCATGGCTAACCACTTCTTTCTCACCACACAACGGTTCCACCGCATCGTCTACAACTTCCCCCATGTGGGTTTCCGATTCCCCGAAGCCAATGGATGCCAGATCAAGTGAGACATTTTCTCGCTAGTCTAATTTCTATTAGTATTCTCGATCAATCTGTGTCCATCGGATGTTGATTTCTTTGTTGTTGAAGGTAGATTGAACAAGCAGTTGGTGAAGGGGTTTCTGAGGAATGCTAAAATGCTTCTGAAGAAGGAGAATGGTGAGATTCATGTGACCCATAAAGTCGGTGAGCCTTATGACAAGTGGGATTTGGTTAAAAAGGCTGGTAAGATTGATTTGGTGTTGTATGAGACGACCCCGTTTTCGAAAAACATGTATCCGGGGTATGCGCAGAAGAGGGCGCATGGGGCGTCTGCTGATGCCGCATTCAAGCTAGGAGAAAGCGTTACTTTCAAGTTCAGGTTCAGTGAATGCCCCTAGCTTCACTTTTTAAACATATGTGGATAAACTAACTCATGTTGTGCTTGTGTATTTGTTCGACTATTTGTTACACTATATTGCATTTGAGTGTGAGATTCACTGCGTGAGTGTGAGTGTAGGACCGCTAAGCTTTGTCCATGGTTCTGTCGACAAAACATTAATGGATGTACAGTGGTCATGTCATGGTGTGACCACCTTTGTCAATGACAAACGACACTCCGTCTCCCATTGCAGGTGTTATGCATCATTGGCTGTATTGAGCTATTACAGCTACAGTCCAGGCCCCCAAAGTAGCTTTTGCTGCTGATGGTATTGGCATTCAGTCCAATTGATTAGTTCAGTTTCGCCTGCTGATGGTATGTTGCTGAGTTCCAACATTAGCTTTCAGGACTGCTTGCATTTGCTGGTACAAATAAGATTAAATCTTGTTTTAAAACATAAATGAAGCTTGTTTTTGGGATTGTGTAATCTGTCGTTTGGCCTAATATCAATATGGTATAGGATAGAAATATCTAAGTAACATGTAGTCGGGGGTTTTAAAAGTTCTTAATGTCACATAATCCAGTTCAAAAGATAAGTCCTGTAAATTGGTAATCAAAACAGAACACACAAACTGGTTAGATCGTAAACTCTAATCTAATTGTCATTAGCTCAAGAAGTCATACCTATACCTCTCATATGCTCCGGTATATTTAGGACTACAAAACTCGAAAAACAAAAAAAAAAACCCAATTAGACTGTAATTGCTATCTATTATAGCTTGAAATTTACGACTAACTAATTATATAAAAATAAAAAACCTAGTTACAAAAAACATTAGCTCGTTTGAAGATGTGGTCCCTATGGGCCACCCCATTGGCTTGGGAAATTAATGCTTGCGTTTCTCCAAATTTCACTCTTTGTAATGCTTTGGTTAGTGAATTGTTTGTTGCTCATCTCCCTGAATATGCACTATTTTGATTTCATCTTTCTCGATGCATTTTAAGATAAAATGATACCTTGTGTTGACATGTTTACTTCAGTTACCCCTGAGTGTTTAATTAAATCTATAGTTGATCAATTATCAACATGTAAGGTTGCGGACTTGCAGTTTGAATAGGCCAACTTGTTATTTCATTAAGTAACCTGCAAAGCCATAAGGCTTGACACATGGTGGCAGTGGTGGTCATAAATTAGGTTTCATGTGAAGAAAGTGCCACCGTGGTTTATTACCAAAAAAGTGTTGGTTTAAAATATTTATCAAAATGGTGTTTTCTTTATACCATTCAATTAAATCTCACTTGTTAGTTTCTTTTGGGTAATTTTAATTCATTAATATCTATTCATTGATTTAACCAGTTTAATTAGTTTAAGACCTTAGTTTATTCATTTTTTTATTTTTAAATAAAAGAATAATTTTTACCGATTTTAAATAATAAAAATACAATATTTTCTTGACTTTTGTAATTATCTTTTCCTTTTTCTTTTCAATCTGATGCCTTTACAAAACTATTGTTAGGACTGTGTACGTATGAAGTACTAACTGATTATGCGTGAAACCGGATTAAATAGTGCGGAATCCTATTTGATTGGCGATCCAATCAGTGAGAACGCAATCCCGATCAATCTAACGATTAAAGAAACGTTAAGAACGAGTAGAAGAAGATCAGATGCGAACTATGAACTTGTAATAGGGTTTTTGGACGCTCTGGACGGCTAGGTTATGAGTATGTGTCAAAAGTCTCTATTTTTCCACGAATTAAGTGCTATTTATAGGCTTGCAGTCTTCATTCGTGCGACAAATGGTTCAGTCGTGCGACTGACCCATACGACTGATTCATACGCACGACTGAAGTTCAGTCGTGCGATTGAGTCAATCTCATGTCTCATTCGTACGACTGATCCAGTCATCTGGTTCAATCGTGCGACTGGTTCATTAGCATGATGTATTCATGCATATGGTCCATAAGTATGGTCCATTAGCATGAATCATCATATAACAACTTCAAACCTATATAATAAGTTCATATATATGAATCATATAAATGTAAACATCACAACACAAATCATATATTAATACAAAGTTTCAATACACATGTGTAAGCCATGACAGACTTTTACATTAAGTACATAAACTAGGGACATATGTATCAACGAACTCCCCTTGGACCTAGTTTACTCTAACATCTGACATTCTTCATATGCTCCTCAAACCTCTTGTACTTCTCCTCTCTTGTGACTCCTGCGTGTATTTCAAATGCAAAGCAGAGTCGTATCACATTCTGTAATTGGAGAGCTTGTACAATATCTTATGTGTCATATAACAGTGGCCACTTGTATAAAGTGTAGACATCTTTTGCAGACAAGTTGGTAAGCCATATTGGGTCGAATACCCTGATAGTTTCCATTTTTCCTTCTCTATTAGAACTATGACCGCTTCACCCGTACTCCAGTCATAATACCACCATTTGAAATGTGGAGTGAAGTCCTGAGGCATTGCCGGTAAGGGAATCTTCGACATTGTGCGCGGGGGACTCCACTTCAACACTACTTTAGGCTTTCTAGTTATGGGATCCACTTCAAACTTGCGAATAAACCTCTTCGGTTGTTAAGGTCTGAAGTTCACCCATCTGGCGTGGTATTCTTTCTTTAATGCAGACTCAAACCAACCTGACATCTTTCTGGGATCAACATACAACAGATTTAAGCATGCAAGTTGGTTGAGCTCAAAGCCTGGGAGAGTCTTCAGGTCATGAGGATACCTGAGTACTCTATTCTCTTCTCCCTTTTTACAGCATAAACATTTAGATCTTCAAAATACGCCCACGCTATGATCTTGCCAGACACCTTCTGATGTTTCTTGATTTTGTAGAGTTTGGTGTAGGAATTATGCTTTGGAGCTTTGCGCTGGGCTCTTATTTCAGCAGAACAAGCTGCCCATTCAGCCTTCTTTATATCAACATCTGCATTCGAGGCTTGGGCTTGGTTTTCATCCTTATCTGTTTCTTTCTCTATCTCATCTAGTTTTTCAAATGTAGCACTACCAAGAGTGTCACTCAAGTTGGGAATCAAATTTCCCTCTTGGTCAGTGTACTCTAGATAGTGGTCAGACGTGACATCCTCTATTTCTATTTCATCAACCTCGTTCGGCTCATCATCACTCATAACATCGACCTTTGGAGCGTCTTTGACGAGCTCGTTGGGATTCAGTCTGAACATCTCCGCAAGTTGCTCATCGGTGAGATCGTGAATAGTTTCTCCTTCTTTAGGAGTGTAGCTCACTGACCTTCGTACAATCCCTTGCAAATCAAGAATCATTGTGAATTGAGACTTGATTTGCTGAAGGGGAGCAATATCAAATTCATCTTCCTATGATGTTTATCTGCTTGATTTAAACATTTAACACATCAATCATTAGTATTTAATCAAGATATTTAAACATAGATAAACATAAATAACCATAAATTACATTAATGTAATATTCGAATCAAGTACAAAAGTTTTTAAATACAAAATATCTAATCTTTACTTTTATCTTGATCAGTCAATTCTTCAACTGGAGGAGCTGAAGACGAGGCTCCTTGATTTTGAGTTCTCTTAGAGTGCCTCTCCTGAGCCTGGGTAGAAGCTGATGCAGCAACATCACCTTCTTTGTCATCATCATCTCCTCTCTTCTTTCCACTCAGTCCTTCATCATCACCCTCATCTTCTTCACCAGAATCATTATCATCATCATCATCATCATCATTATTATCATCATCACCTTTATCATCATCATCATCCTCCTCCTCCTCCTCCTCATCATCATCATCATCATCTTCTCTGATCTTTAGAGGCTTATCTTTGGATCCTTTAAGCCTGAACATGATCTTCTTATTCTTTGCCTCCAAATCCTCAATCCTCTTAACCGAACAAGCATTCTGCTCCCAGAGCTGTGTAATCTGCTCAGCCTGAGCAAAATTTAGCTCTATAAGCTGGTTGAGCTGTGAAGCTCTGTGCTCATCGGTGGCCAGCAGCTTTAGCACCATCTGGTTGAGGTTGGCTAGCTGTTCCTCTACCGCGATAGAGGGTAGAGTGGATCTATGTCTCAGTGGGACTTGAGCAGATGTCCCGGCTCGTTAGGTGGTGGCAGTGGTGGTGGATGTGGTGAATATGGGAGGTGGAATAGGAGTGGATGGTGAAGGGGTGGTTGTGGTAGTGATAGTAGGAGGTGTGGTAGTGGTGGTAGGAGGTGTGGTAGTGGTGGTAGGAGGTGTGATAGTGGTGGTGGCAGTTGTGGTAAAGGTGGTGGATGTGGTGGTGATTAGTGTAATCCTCCTCCTCTTGCTCTTCATGCCATGTGGCTGATCCATTCTCTTCTCCCTTGACCCTTTGGAAGAGGATGCTCCCCATGGGCTAATGGGATGGTCAGGGATGTATGATGGATCAGTATCAGTAGTAGCAACATCCCTGGACTCACCTTGGCGTCCACCAACCGCCGCAATCCCTTTCTCCGTTGCAACAACCTTGCTTCCCACTGTCCTAACCAGCAGCTCCTCATCTGTCTCTTCCTCCTCATCTGGCAAGAAGTCTTGATGAAATACAGCTCGATCAGTTCCACCCTGTGTGGATGGTGGAGATGGAATCAGTGGCAGTGGCCCTAGATGGATTGGGGCCTGTATCTCCACCATCACCACTGTCATCGTCATCATCATCTTCGTCGTCGTCGTCGGTGGGAAAAACTATTGGCTCAGAATCCGAGTCATTGTCATCGTGATGCCACTTCTTGCAAGGAGGCGCCACGTAGTCCTCCCGGGCCAGATGCCCAAACAATCTCCTCACCGGGGGCTTCACCTGCTTGCCCCGGTACACCTTCATCCTACCAAGAGTGGTGTCATCCATAACCTCAAGGGTAACTGAATCATCTCTCTCCTTAGGCAGCAAAGGAAGCTTCTGGTCAATAATCATCTGCAGGAAACGAGGGTACATGCAAAAGCCTTCCTTGCCCTTGGCCTCTATGTTCTCTACCATATACATGAAAATCATCCGAGAAACTGAACGGATGGTTCAGTACCAGAGCTACGTAAGCATTCTGGATTTGATCTGACATCTCATCAAAACCACCTTTCCGAGAGGCTATGCACTTGAATAGCACATGGGCCAAGTACTTGAACTGGGGGCATAGGTTGCTCTGATTGAGCACACCTGCATTAATGTCCCCAGCGTACTTGATCCTCAAACATCCCCGAACCGTCAGGGGATGCAGCCTGGTTGGGCAATCACCATCTTCGCCCAACTCCAAGAACCTCCTCAGATCATCCTCGTTGATCTTAATCTCCTAACTAAAAATATAACTCCGAATGCGATGAGGCTCAGCGGACCTGTCTACTACCGCGCTTTCCCAGAAAGCCCGCTGAATCGATCTATACGGTGTAGAGATGGCCTTGAAGATCCTCGATCTCCTTAAAAAGGAAATAATCCCCGCGAACTCAGAAGCGTTCCGGGATGTGACGTCTAGATGAACATAGAGGTTGTGCTTCGTGATCATAGTCCATTTGCTGGCAATGTTTCTGTAACACAAGATACATAAATGTTAGAATTTGTGTAAGTGAATGACATTTGAAGTTTAATGAATTTGAATCCTTCTGTTCAGTCGTGCGAATGGACAATGCGACTGAGTATTAGTCGTGCGATTGAGCTCAATTGTACGATTAAGCCTACGACTCAGCATAGTCATATGTTGTTCTATGCGTTTGAACCAGTCATGCGACTGAAATCATATGCATGGTTCATTCGTGCGATTGAGTCATTCGCCCAGCTCAATCGTGCGATTGAAGTTCATCAGCGTGTCCATTCGCATACGTCTCTATTCGACACTTTAGAATCGGTTCTTGGTCTATTCTTGATGTTAAACGTTGTGGTTAGTCTCATTAGACTCACAAACGTTCGAAATAACACCTTATAATCTTTAAATTAACGATTTAGTCCATTTTAGTGGTTTGTTTTGAATACTTTATCTCGGTTCTTGTTTTGACCAATTTAGGTCATTAGTGCTTGTTTAAACCGAACATTTGAGTCGATTTTTGTCTCACATTACCTGTAGATACAGAGAGTACACGTTAGAATAACCACCACAGTGCAAAATAAATGAAATCAAACTTTTGGCAGAGTATTGGTGCTTTCGTGCGAATTGGGAGCGATTGAGGGTGATGAAAATGTGCGACTGGCTCCCCTCTATTTATACTAGGTTTACCTTCAGTCGTGTGACTGGACCTATTCGCACGCTTGATTCCTGCGACTGGGGCTCAGTCGTGCGACTCGCTCAGTCGGTCACATCCATTCGTGCGACTGGGGTTCAGTCGCGTGACTGAATCAGTCGTTCCCTTCCATTCGTGCGATTGGTTCATTCTAGTGATCCCATCGCATGTATTGACCCATGCTTATGGTCCAATCGTACGTCTGGTCCATACGTATGGTTCAATCGTGCGATTGGCTCATACTCATGATCTAATCGTGCGAATAACTTAGACTTATGAGTTTGACCTCATGCACTTTCAACATTTAACCTGTTAACTATTATAAGACGATATGATCGATGATCATCTCAAACATGACCTTTTTAATTTTAAAACCTGTTGATCACCTTAGACGTGATCCTTTTAATAAGTGATTCACAGATGGAATACAGATGTATAGTCCGACTTTTACCTACCAAATAAATAAATAAAATCAACTAGAAATTTAAAGAAAAAACAAGATTTAATTTTGTAATTTTTGATTGAAGATGGATTTAAACCTATAAGAGTACTTCTAACCGATTTTGCTTCCTTGAAAGCACAACTTCAATTCTATTTTATCATTTCTGGTATGATTCATTATGGAATCATACAGGTATATCAGAATCATTTGGGACATTTTAATAAACTATTTTGATGTTAGATTCTTGTTTTGACCGAGAGTCAATAGCAATTTTAGGAAATCATACTAGAGCAACAAGATGCACACAATGATTTTGACTGTCAAGAACAACAGCTCACGATGATTGTCAGTATATTTGTCCTCTTAAATCCATACATAGATTTTTGACACATATTGGTGATTTGTTAAAGTTTAATTATTTCAATAAGCATTTGTGAATCCCACGCTTATATGGTAATCAACGTTACTCAGGAGATTTTTGAGCGGTCTACGGGTATTTTGACAAGAAGAAACTACTCTAAGAGCTTTCAAAGAGATGCTAAGGCTCAGGTCAGTGCCATCGCACAATAGAGAGGCGCAAACAACAATGAATTCTAGAATATTTAGATTATGCTTATCCTCAGGTCATTGCCACCGCACAACAGAGAGGCACACAACCTATCTTCTTGTGAGAGCATCTATTTTCTTTTTGCACATAACGCACCAACAACATAAGTTATTAGCTTGATTTCATTTTGCATTTTTTCATGTGCTATGCTCATTTTTATGGTCGTCCGCACACATTTGTGGCGCTTGTTTTGCTCTTCACCTCTTATTGGAATTGCGTTGATTATGTTAACCAGGGATAATATGATAACCCACAGAGAGTTAAACAACTTAGTTTGAAATTCAAACCACCAATGAGGTCTACTCATCTATCGTTTTGAATCTACCGACACATTATATAATGAACTAGCAACCTCTAGGTCTACTTTCTCTATGTTACCTTAGTAGCATACTAGTTTTACTATCATTTTTCATTTTATTTTACTTAGACTTCTCAGATGACCAATATTTTGAATTTTGTATCGTTATCATTTAAAATCTTTTAAAATCCCAAACTATCTGTTCCCTATGTACTATCATTTTCCATAAATGTTGAATTAGTATCACAGATTTGATTACATTCCTTTTAGCTAAGCTATCCTCCTCCCTTTTATTTTTTTAATTTAAAAGTAATTAAATAAGACAACTAATTTAATACTAATCTAACCTATTCTCCCCCTAAAATTCTAAAAACGAAAATATTTTTGCGTTTTTGGATTTTTAATAAATAGGAAAATAAAAAAAAATAAAATAAAGAAAAATAAAAACAAAAACAAAATAAAAATGTCGGACTAGGCACTTTCGTCCTCTACTATCACATCACCTTTTTATTCTCGCCATTAACCTCTAATAGATATAAAAACCTTGGTTTATCAAATGCTTTTGTGTAGAGGTCGTCGCGTTAAAAATCCGTATTTATTTTAACAACATCGATTAATTGCTTTTCAAAATAGTCACGTATAAAGTGATACTTAATGCCGATGTGTTTAGTTTTAGGATGTTGGACCGGATTTTTAGTTACGGCTATAGCAGCAGAATTATCAACATAGATTGGAGTGTTAGAAAATTTCAAACCGTAGTCGCACATTTGCTGTTGAATCCAGATGATTTGTGAACAACAACTTGTAGCAACAATGTACTCAACTTCAAATGTTGATAGAGCAATAGAGGTCTGCTTCTTACATTGCCAGGTGACTAACCGTCTACCAAAGAACTGACATCCTGCTGATGTTGACTTGTAATTCATTTTGCAACCGCCATAATCCGAGTTACTATACGCTGTAAGCTCAAAATCATCATCACGAGGATACCACAACCCGAGTGTTAGAGTACCCTTCAGATAACGGGAAATCATTTTAACACCTATGAGATGGTTGACTTTAGGTTTCGCCTGATATCTGGAACAAAGACACGTTGCATACATGATATAAGGACGAGATGCTGTGAGATACATAAGGTATCCGATCATTCCTCTATACATTGTAGCATCAACCAGATCACCATTTTCGTCGGGTGCCACATCGTGTTTCGTGGCAAGTGGAGTTCCAGCAGTTGAAGCATTCTCCATGTCAAACCGACTGAGGATGTCCCCTACATATTTAGTCTGATGTAGGAAGATTCCTTTTGGTGTCTGATCCACCTGTAATCCTAGGAAGAACTTCATCTCCCCTATTGTGCTCATCTCAAATTCTGCTTTCATGACAAATTCAAATTCTTTACATAACTCTTCTTTTCTGGAACCGAAGATTATGTCATCAACATAAATCTGTACTAGAAATAAGTCGCCATCCTTTTCTTTGATGAACAGTGTATAGTCAATAACTCCTCTTTGAAAACCGTGTTTCACCAGATGAGTTGTGAGTTTCTCATACCATGCATTTAGGGCTTAATGTAGCCCATAGAGAGCCTTATCCAGTTTGTAAGCTCTGTCCCGATGATAAGGATCCTCAAATCCTTCGGGTTGACTGACATACACTGTCTCATGAGTTTTACCATGAAGGAACACACTCTTGACATCTAGTTGATAAACTTTAATCTTCATGTAAGATGCATAGGTTAGGAAGATCTGGATTGCTTCCATTCTAGCCACAGGTGCAAACATTTCATTGTAATCAATGCCTTCAACTTGTCTAAAACCTTGAACCACAAGTTGAGCATTGTTTCTTATTATGACCCCTTGGTTATCTTTCTTGCATTTCAAGACCCATTTAGTGCCAATTACCTTAGAACCTTTTGGTCTATCCACCAGTGTCCAAACTCCTAACTTCTTGAATTGTAGGAGTTCTTCTTTCATGACACTCACCCATGCCTCATCGTTTAAGGCTTCACTTACATATTTTGGTTCAAATTGAGACACAAAACATTGATAAGCACCGTCTTGAAGATAGCCTTTTTCCATGAGTGAGACATAATCAATTGAATATAGCTAGTTTCTTGTCTATACTCCCGAATGTACATCCCCTATAACATTGTCCAGAGGATGATATACATGTATTCGAGATCCGGGAGTGGTGGGAACGACTACTTCTTGATCTAGATTTTGAATTTTCGTTTCAGTATCTGTAGTAGTTGGAGTGTGAGGTTCCGAAGCGTTAGAGGCATCAACATCTGATGCTTGTGTACTTTCAGTAGTAGGAACCTGTTCCTCCTGGTACACCTGTTCAGTCTTAACTTCTTCATCGTCGGAGGAGGAGTCACTTATATCAAGTGCTCCCCCTAAAGAACTAGATGACTCACCTTGTGAAACGGATGTTGTCGAATCCAGTGACGGTGTGTTTAAGACATCGTACATCATTCTGGTCGATAACTCATCATCAGGGAGGGAGAAAGGGATGTTGAAGGACTTAAAGAATCCATCATAGTTGAAAAATAATGATGGTCCCTTTCCAGTAGGGGGTGGTGTATCGTTGAATATCAATGTTGAACCACACCTCAACCTGACCCGTTGAGTTGTTATAGACTCTCTTGTCTGATATATTGTATCCTAGAAATATCCCTTCTTTAACTTTCTCACTGAACTTCCCTGACTGAGTTTTCTTCAGCAGCGTACATGGTGCGCCAAATGTTTCGAGGTACTCCAGATTAGGTTTACGTCGCTGGAGCAACTCATAACATGTTTTACCATGACGTTTGACCACCAAGACTCTATTGAGGGTGTAACATGCATTGGCAACTGCCTCGTTTCAAAACTGGATGGGCAGTTTCGAGTCGGCTAGCATTGTTCTTACTGTCTCTATCAAGCTCATGTTCTTTCGTTCAACAACTCCGTTCATTTGTGGGGTGTAGGCAGATGTGAATTGGTGTACAATTCCTTTCTCTTTGCAGAACGCCTCCATCCACTGATGTAGAGATTAATGAAGAGCCTGATGCAACCTAAACTTCTTAAGTCTTTCCTGCAT
>BJCM01073519.1:0-19700 GCA_018326385.1 Flaveria bidentis | reverse complement strand
CTTTGTATACAGAGGTTTCAAGAAAGCCAAAATAGCTAAACAGTTGTGGGATGCATTGAAACTAATGTATGCGGGTTCTACTGAAGTCAAAGAGAACAAGAAGGATCTCATGAAGCAACAGTTTGAAAATTTTACTTTTAAAATAGGTTAAACCATGACTCTACAATAGTTCAGGTATGTTGAGATTATGGACACTCTAGTGGATGTTGGAGTGACTCTTGAAAATAAGGACATTGTAAGGAAGTTTATGTCCTCTCTTCCTAGGAAATGGACAAATTACTGTGTTGTTAGCAAGAGAACTGAGAACCTTAAGACTCTCACTTTGACTAAGTTGTATGGTTTTCTCAGTGGATACCAGATGGAGATGAACATGCAAGGTTCATCTCGTAACTCCTGTAATCAGATGAGTTCAGCACTGCGTGTGACTGAAAAGGATAGCATAGAACCTCAACATCATCTTATATGCTACACTAACAACTCACAAAAGGGTCCTTTCATCACCTTCCTAGAGACACCAAGGGAAAGCTAAGGAAGCCAATTCCAAGAGACAAGCTTTTCACATGCCTTTGTATCTTCTAATGAAAGCTTAGTCAACTTTCTTTTCACCCTTAAAGATTTAGACTGTATTCATCAAGATGATCTGGAGTACATGGAATAGTCCAATAGATGGCTCCTCTCTCACAGAGCCAAGAAGTTCTACAAGAGGACAAGAAGGAAGTTTCCAAGCAATACAACCATTCGAAAGTTTGGGCTAGATAAAAGCAAAGTCAAGTGTTATAATTATAACCAAATCGGCCACTTTGCCAGGGAGTGCAAGGCATCAAGAACAATTGGTGGCCAAGCACAAACCAGACCAAACTAAATTGAGAGAGACACCCAGAATGAGAAGCCAAAACATCAAGTTGCAGTTGCTATTGAAGAATAAGGCTTTGACTGGAGTTTTCAGGTGGAAGATGTATCTCCAAACCAAGCATTAATGGCTGACCATTTTGAAGCAAAGGTATTGGAACATCTCTGTGCACCTGAATGTATTGCTAATGTTAATAGATACAGGTCCTTCAACTTAGTGATGAAATCTGATCTTGTGTCCTTGAATATCTTAAAATTTGATTTCAAAAGATCTGAAATTGATAAGAAACTGAAAATAGAGGAATTAGAGAAAACCATTTCAGTTCTTAAACATGAACACACCAACTACAAGACTAAGATCAAATATCTCATAACCAAGTTGACTAAATTTCAGGCTGAGCTTTTGATCAGCAAAGCTAGCGCAGAAAAATGTGTTCTTGAAGAAGAAACCTTCAAGAACATCATATCCTCATCCATCCATGCAAAAGTTTTTTATCAGAATAAGTAGGGACTAGGATCCAGTGAGATAGCTCCTCCACACACCATCTTGTCTGTTATATCTCCTAGGTGTGGAACTTGTGAAGATGAGTTTCCTCTCATAGACCCCTTGACTAAAGAGGATGAAGAAGTGATAATGAAGAATGCCTCTGAGAAGAGTGAAGGAGAGGATTCTAAAAGGGTCACTATCCTTCTAAGGATAGTAAGAAGACTATGATGACCAAGTCTATGCAAAAGAACTTGATCAAAAAGAGCAAAAGATAGCAAAGAAAGCTCAAAAGATCAAGACCACTTTCAACTCTAAGCATATACAAGTTTACACCTCTGCAAGATTTTAAGTGGTGAAGAATGAAGACACTAAACTAAACTCTAGTACCAAGAGTTTAAGTTCAGTATCAACTCATCCCAGCATCAAGAAGAAGGCTGATTAGTTGTGTTCCAATGTTAGATAGTCTGAACCATCCAACTCCAAAGGGAGTCCTCACCCTAAAAGGACTTCAACTGCATCTGTAAAGATAAAGATAGAGAAGGAAAGTGATCAAGTTCAGCCTTGTTCACAAAAGAAGGCTCTTAGGAAGATGAAGTTAGAATGTGGTATGTGTGAGAGTTCCTCTCATCTTGCTAAGGATTATCCTTACAATCCTAAAGGCACTCTTAATATGATCAAGAAAGAGACTTCTATGGGTTTCAAGAAGAAGCAAGCTTCAGAAGGAAAATTTGTTCCCTTCGGAAGCTCCAAAATGAAGATGAAGGCAAGTGGAAAATTGCCTTCGAAAGAAAATTTGGTCTCGGAAGAAGGGAATACGTCTGAAGCACTAAAGCCTGCTGCATTGCTAGCAAGATCTTCCAAAGGTTCAGTCATCAAAACTTCCAAAGTCAATAAAACTTCCGAAAAAATTAAGATCAAGTCTAGGCATCCAAAGGTGGTGTGGAAGTCCAAGAAAGACCAAGTGACTGAAAATTCTCCATCAAAAACAACAAACCAATCTCAAAACATGATTATAGGATCTATCATTATTGTATTACCTTCAATTTCTTTTGATTAACCCAAGACAAGCAAGGCTTGGGTTTCCAAATGTAACTAAATATCTCTTTTGTGTAGGAACAGCTAAAGATAAACAAGAATGTATGGATCATTGATAGTGATTATTCCAGGCACATGACAGGCAATAGGTCACTACTCTAAAGAATTGAAAAGATTGACGGAGGACCAGTTGCTTTTGGAAGAGATGCTGGTGTTTACATTATAGGAAGGGGCAAGGTCGCAAATAGTAAGCTCAATATTGCGTCAAGGAGCTCGGATACAATCTTTTGAGTGTATCTCACTTTTATGATCACACTCATAAAATGTTGTTCACTAAGCATGAGTGCATTGTTCTCAAGCCCAAGGTGACCATTCCTTATGAGTACATCCTGCTCAGAGCCCCCAAGAAAGGGAAGATGGACTTGCAAGAAACATCTCTCTCTAGAGAAGTTTCATGCCTTTTGTTGCAATCAAATAGTGATGAATATTTCCTCTAGCATAAAAGAATGTGCCATGTAAACTTTAAAAACTTGAATAAACTAATTAAGAATGATTCGGTAGCTGGAATGCCAAAGAAAAAATTACAAGTGATAACCATTGTGTTGCATGCCTGAAAGGAAAGCAATAGATGGTATCTCACAAGCCAAAGGAAAGAAACTCAATCACTACTCCCTTACACTTGTTACATATGGATCCCTTTGGCCCTACCAGTGTAATAAGTACATGAAGGATCTCCTATTGTTTGGTGATCACAGATGATTTTATAAGATTCACTTGGTCTTCTTTCTTAGAACTAAGAATAAGACCCTTGAGATTCTAAAGAACTTCATCCTAAGGATTGAGAATCATTCTAGTCACAAGGTCAAAACAATAAAATATGATCAAGGAACAGATTTCAGGAACCAAATCCTTGATACATTTTATGCTAAAAAGGGTATTACAAGACAATACAGTGCTCCCAGGACTACTCAACAAAAATGTGTTGATGAGAGGAGAAACATGACACTGACTGAAGCTGCAAGAACCATGTTGTCTAACACTAAGCTGTCTATCACCTTCTAGGCAAAGGCAGTCAACATTGCTTTCTATGTGTAGAATAGAGTTTTAGTGGTTAAGACACATGGTAAGACTCCTTATGAACTTTGGCATAAGAGGAAACCTTTCATTGGTTTTCTCAGGTTATTTGGATGTCCTTGCACCATCTTGCTGAGAAATAAGATGGACACTTCATTAGATACTCATCTCAAGCCTAAGCTTATACTGCATACAATCTCAAAACCAAGATAGTTGAGGAGTTAGCCAATGTGACCTTCAATGAACACACATCCTGTGTAAATGGTTCTGGTCCTGATTGGCTATTTGATCTTGATTTAGTTACCAACTATTTGAACAAATCTTGTGAGAATGTTTCAGGGTCTACAAATATTTTACCCACAGGTGATCCTGATCCAAGATTTAAGCTAAGAAGACCATCAAGTAACACTACTTTAGCTCCTGTTGTAACTAGCTCTGCAAAAAATAATTTTCTATCATCACAATAATCATAAATTCAGCTAATACATCTGAGATGCCTTTAAATGCCAACTTTGAAGCTCAACAACCAGATAAAGAAATTTCAAATGATAGAAGATCATAGTGGTGGTGAAAGAGATCAAGAATTTCTTGATGCTGACAACCACTCCATTTATAAGAAAATCAATGATATCACACACTCATTGGATCAAGTTTCACTTGATAAGCTTTTTGATGTAGTTGGAGAAACCTCAATGCTAGATCTAAATTTATTTAATTTAGATCTCTCTCAACAACTTGTTGTGATTCCTCAGCTAAGAAACCACAAGTCACATACCACTTCAAACATCATTGGAGATGTTGATTCAGGGGTAAGAAAAAGAGGATAAACCCATGATTCAAATGTTTGTCTTCACTCTCGTTTTTTATCTCAGATAGAGCCTAAGAAGATTGATAAGGCTCAAAAGGATGCAAGTTGGGTTGAAGCTATGCAAGAGGAGTTGCTTCAATTCAAAAGGCAAAAGGTTTGGAACCTATTTCCTCTTCCTCATGGGAAGACTACTATAGGAACCAAATTGGTTTTTAGGAATAAGAAGGATGATAGAGGACTTGTCATAAAAACAAAGCAAGACTAGTTGTTCAAGGGTACACACAAGAAGAAGGAAATTGTCTACATAGATGTCTTTGCTCCTGTAGCAAGACTGGAGGAATTAGGATATTTTAAGATTTTGTTGCCTCCAAGAATTTCAAGGTCTACCAACTTAATGTCAAGTGTGTTTTTCTCTATCGGGTGATTGATGAAAAGGTTTATGTCAAACAACCACCTGGCTTTGCAGATCCTAATCATCCTGATTATGTCTGCAGACTTGATAAGGCTCTTTATGGGTTGCATTAAACACCAAGGAAGTGGTATAAGACTCTCTTTTAGTATCTCTGTAAGCATGGATACAAAAGAGGTACTATAGATGGAACTTTCTTCATCAAAGGAACAGGAAATGACTTGATGCTAGTTCAACTAATCCGAAGCTCTGTAAAGACTTTGAGAAGCTGATGAAGGATAGATTTGAAATGGGTGCCATGGGGGAAATCAATTTCTTTCTAGGAATTCAAGTGAAGCAAGTTGAAGATGGCATCTTCATAAGTAAGTCAAAGTATGTTCAAGACATACTTAAGAGGTTCAACATGGCTGACTGCAAGGTTGCTAAGACACCCATAGCAAAAAAACCATTCCCTTGGGCATGACCTTGAGGGGGAGTGTGTGGATGACCATCTCTATAGGGCTATGACTAGGTCTCTTATGTATCTTACAGCTAGAATGCCTGATATCATATTTGCCACATGTGTATGTGCAAGATATCAAGCCAACCTCAAGATGTCACCTCTTATCACTTTCAAGAGAATTTTAAAATATGTCAAAGGTGCCACAACACTTGGCCTTTGGTATTCAAAGAATTCCGACTTCAATCTGTATGTATATACAGATAGTGATTATGGTGGATGCAATATGACTGCAAAGTCTACATCACAGGGATGTTAGTTTCTTGGAGGAATGGTTGCCTTATGGCAATGCAAGAAGCAAGTCTGTGTCTATGCGTCCACTGCTAAAGTTGAATACATTTATGTTGCAAGTTTTTGTGCTCAAGTGCTTTGGATTTAGAATCAGATGTTGGACTAAGGGTTCAACTTTAAAGAAACTCCTATTCACATAAACAACAATAGTGCCATCTTCATTATAGAGAATCTTGTGCATCACTCAAGGACAAAACACATCAATATCATCTATCATTTGATTAGAGAAAATTTTGAGAAAGGTTTAATCAAACTAGTCGTGGTTAACACAAATGACCAATATTCTTATTTATTCAACAAGCTTTTAATGAGCAGAGGTTTAAATATCTCATATCTGATATTGGGATGATTAATATTGACTAGCTTTTTCTTAAAACTAATTAATATTATTTTTAAAATTTGTGTGTCTTAAGATGTCTATCTTATCACCTTCATAAGTTGTTGTTTTCTCTCGAAGAAAATCTTTTTAGGAGACTTTCCTTAGATTTTTGAAAATCTTGATCTTTTAGTCTTTCGGAAGATATGGTTTTATCTTCGGATGAAACTTATGCCTAAAACAAACAATTGCATAAGTAAAATTGTCTTTGGGAGAATTTCTAAAATATCTTTCAAATATTAACATTTCTCTTAGGTACTTGTATGTTTTCAAGGGCAACTTTCTTCCGAAGCAAATTAACACTCGTAAGCTTTATTCTGATTTTGAATAAAACATCCAAGTCTTAATTCTCTTCCGAAGCAAAATTCTCAAAACTCTCAAGAATATCTTCCTAAGTCATTATGGCTTTAGAAGCTTTTCATCAAAACTTCCAAAGACAAGTTACCTTTGGAAGATTTTCGACTTCCAAAAAACTACTTTTTAAGCAAAAACCAAACTACCTTTTCAGAGGTGGGACCGACATCCGGATTTTACAGTTTATCATCTTTCATTAACTTTGTCTAAAATCCATTTCAAATATAAACCCAACGGTTCCCCCTCTTTCTTTATCATCTTCATCTTCTTTCAGGCCTAAATTCCCAAAATTTTGTCAAACCGCCTTTGTTCTTCATTTTTTTCACCTCTAAGATTTCTCAAATGGCCAACCTCAACCGCAGAAATGACCCAAATTTTTCATGCAGATACACAGACAACACAATCAGTTTGCTATATTAAACTCTAAGAAAGATCCTCATTTCTCAAAGGTTTGTCAATTTTTGGCTTTGTCCAACTACTCCACCTTCCTTACCATTGATCCTTATCTTTATAAGGATCATTTACTTGAGTTTTGGAAGACCTATCAAGAGGTCATCATGGATGGGGAGAAGGCATTGTTTGCCACAGTGCAAGGGAGGACAATCTTCATCACTCTAACCATCATAAACAGCCATCTTCAGTTAGATGATGTAGAAGGTGAATTGTCCTTTCCTAAAGAATTTGTCAATCACTCCTTCGAACAGATGGGCGATGAAGGAGATTTCAATGTCAAGACTCCTTCGAACAGATGGGCTATGAAGGAGATTTCAATGTCAAGACCTTCAGGAATGGGAAGGACTCCTCCTAGTGGAAGTACCTATTTCATGTGGTTATCCACATCTTGTCCAACAAGCATGGGGGTTGGACCTGATTCCTGAGAATCTCTCCTACATAGTGCATGGGATGTTTTAGGGGTCAAGTTCAGGTACTCTCAGTTTGTTTATACGAATTTGCTTGCTAAATTGGACACCTTAGGATATTATATGTTACCTAGATATGTTCAACACATTCTCAACTTCGAACTGGGCTCACAGTTAAGCGAAACAAGTAATATTCTTAAATTGGAACAAATGAAGCCGAAATATTTAAAATTTTGAAGAACCCAACAGTTGGCTTCTATGGGGTAGAAACAACCCTTGTCCCCAAAATGTTAGAGCTCATTGCTCAAGGTGACAAACTAGCAACACAAGCTAGTGTTGAACTCACAACTTCTACCTCTCAACCACCAAAACACCCACAAATCACCCTCACCTACTAGAGAAAAACCAAACGAACCCTTGCACAAGCTACTCAGTCTGTGCAGGCCCCTATACTACTACCCACACAGGAGGAAGTGGACACTAGAGCTCCCACTTCCCCTAAAGAGCAAACCATTCCTATCTCTACAAGTATCAGTGTTGAGGTTCCTCATGCTCAGCCTGATGAGGTCCCTAGCCCAATAGCCTTAAGGTTTCACTTAGAGTCTCAACACTCAACTAAACAACCTTCAAAGGACAGTTGCCATCCCTAGCCTTTAGATTTTCACCAACCAATCCCCAGCCTTGACTTCTATGATGATGAAGACTTGGGACTCAGTGAGTATCATGAGTCTCTCTTCTGTTTCCCCACTCAAAGAGAGATGAGTGCTCATGCTTCTCCCTTGTCTAGGCCACATCATCTACCTACTACTAAGTGGATCTTTCTAACTCTGCTCAGGAGGTCCATATGGAAAAGGCTCTCACTTTTACAAGTGATTACATTTATAAGACCTCAACCATGGCAATTCAGCCCACTAAAGCACCATATGAAGTAGTCAGTGAGCAGAGGAAAACCAGCAGCCAAGAACACCATGCTGGTGGTGAGACTGTAACACTCGATTATTTATAAAAGATAAAGAAAGAAGAATAGAGTGAAGAAAAAGAAAGAAAATATATTTTACCCAAGTTGAAGGGTAAAAAGTGTCCAAAAGGACAATATGTTTAAAAAAGTGGGTGTAAAAGGTGATGGCCGCCCATCCCTCTTTCTAAATTCGTATCACTCGGATTTTAGAGAGAGAAGACGAGAGAAAGAGCAGAGCTCGGCTTTTGAAGAAGAACAAGAGCTGAAAAGATCGAACTCAAGTTAAGAATTCATGTGTTTAAGATGTTCTTAACTGGTTTCATCCTCGGTTGTATGCTTATGTATGTTGTGTGTGTTCGGGTGGGTGTTTCAAGTGGATTTCTAGGTGAGAACTTGTAGCAATCGGGCTTTGAAGGAAGTCTTACCAAAAGAGGCTGCTAAGGTGAGTTCTAGAACCCCTCTTTTACAAGTTTTAACTGATTTTGGGGCTAGAAATGCATCTATGAACATTTTATAAAAGTTGGGTTGCATACTAGTATATGTGAATGTGTGTATGTTGTGGGTGGGGTTTGATTTTGTGCTATGTTTATGTTTGATGGTGTTATGGTTGTGTTCTAAGGCTTAGAATGTATAATTTAAGCTTAGAACATGGTAGATGGTGTTTGTGGAAATTATGATGTTAAGTGTGTCTTGGGCTGCTCATGCGCCCAAACAGTAGCTCATACGCCCAGCCATAAATAACTGCTTAAGTGTTCCTCATGCGGATGAAAAGTCTGCTCGAGGAAATTTTGATGAAAGTTGTGCAACTAGAGGAAATGAGGATGAGTAAAGGAAATGCGGATGAGCAAAGGAAATACGGACGAGTAAAGGAAATGCAGATGAGTAAAGGAAATGTGGGTGTGCAAGGGAAATGCAGATGAGTAAAGGAAATGCGGATGAGCAAAGGATATGCGGATGAGTAAAGGAAATCCGTATGAGTAAAGGAAATGCGGCTGAGTAAAGGAAATGCGGATGAGAAAAGGAAATGCGGATGAGTAAAGGAAATGCGGATGAGCAAAGGAAATGCGGATGAGTAAAGGAAATGCGGATGATAAAGGAAATGCGGATAAGAAAAGGAAATGTGGATGAGTAAAGAAAATGTGGATGACCAAAGGAAATGCGAATGAACAAAGGAAATGCAGATGAACAATAAGAAATGCAGATGAAGACTTAGAATATTTTCTGATTTCCGGGAGAAAAGTGTTATGCAGGCTTTGACTTGGGAGGTTCCCAGGGGAATAGTAAGTTGACTTTTGAGGTCAAAGATGATGATGATGATGATGGTATGTATGATGTATGTTATGTATGTATGATGTGCCCTGTATGGTGATGTTGTATGTGTATGTTGATATTCCTTATTATGTATGATTATTTTCCTGTGGCTTTACGTTGAATGTTAATGAATGAAATGAAAAGTATTATGTAACGTAAAGTGGAAGATATTGAAAAGAGGAGCATAATGAAAGAATGCATGCATTAATGAACGAAGGAAAGTAAAGTAATTCTTGCAAGACTTGTATGTGGAAACACGCCCAATAAAGGGTGTTAGTTCAACGTTGTGTGGGATAGCTACCCCAGAATGATGCACACTGGGGTCTTTCTTTGTGATTGACCATTTGTATAGAACCTTTGTCACTCACCCTTGGTGTTGTGGCCAGGCTGTTTAGCGCCATGACAAGGGGTCGATGATAGACCTCGGCATAATACCCGCTTTATGCATGACGGTGGGGTATAGCACATGACAATGGTACACCTGAATTTTCCGTAGGTACTGTGGTCAGGCTGCTAAGCGCCATGACGGGGGGTCTATGATAGACCTCGGCCCAGTACCCACTTTATTTATGATGGTGGGGTAAAGTTCATGGTTTTGGATGGAATGTAAAAAAGTAAAGATGAACTTATGAATGAAAGTAAGAAAGCATGAATGAAAGTTAACGAATAAATGATGAAGATGATAATGATATTATCTATGTGTACATACGACGTGTGACCACATACAAAAGTAAAGAATGGTTTTAAATAAAGTAAAGTATGTTTTACTTAAAACTAGAACTCACTTAGCAACGCTGACTTTTTATGCATTTTCCAGTTGGCAGGTAAAGTTGTTAAGGATGTCATGTGGCAGCTACTTGGCTCTTTTGGATGGCATTCTTTGTTTAATTTTTTTGCATTGTAATGCGAACAAATGATATTGTGTAACGAATGTTGTATTATTTTGCAAAACTTTTTTTAATGAAAATGTTGTTTTGAATGTTTCTATTACAACATTTATTTCAAGATAATGTAATTATATGTTTTATGTGCCATGATTGGCTAGCTGTAAGTGTCCCAGGAACGGGGCCTTACAAGTTGGTATCAGAGCCAAAGTTCAAGTGAAATGGGTAAATTTTCAAAACAAACCTTAACTTAAACTGAAAATGGGACGGGAAGGGAAAGGATGCCGGTCCGAGTAGTTGTGTGCCATCAAGTATTTTCTTAATGTTAACCGGTATTACGTGCGCATGTTATGTGGTTATGTGTTGCTACTAGATTTAGATGCTGATGTAGTCAAGACAGGTAATGCTTGGGGTATGAAGAGTAAAGTAAGTGGTTAATCACAACTAGCCACTATAATTAGGGACTTACTATACTTGACATAAACTAAGTTGTTCCCTTGAATGACCATGTTGGTGTTTTAATCTTTCAGTGTGTGTGGTAGAGGATGGCTAGTGGTCAATCATCTAAAGCTTCATGTGGCAGAGGTCATGGTGCTGAACCACGGGCTACGAGAAGAATGACTAGAGCCAAAAAGGTGGTTCATGAAGAACCTGAGACCCCTTATCTGGAGGGCAGTGATGAGAGCGCCAATCTGAGAGCCTCAATAAAGGAGGCTGTTGTGGAAGAAGTTCATCAGGTCATGAAGACGATCCTACCGTCTGTGGTGACTAAAGTAATAAAGGTTGTAAGGGAAGTAGAAAGAAAGGAGAGGAACAGGTCCTTGGGAGAACGGTAGCGACCGGAGCCTGAAACGGTTCTCTCCAATGATGAAGAGGAAGAAGAAGAAGAGCGTGCGCCGGAGGCAGCACGAGGCTGTAACTACGAGGCATTTCAAAGGTGTAAGTGCCCTACTTTTGATGGTAATGGCACTGTTGCTGCTGCTCACCGATGGGTGAGAGAGATGGAAGTTGTTCTCAATATCAGCGAGTGCCGAGAGGACCAGAAGGTGAAGTTTGCTGCCCACTCATTTATGGACTCGGCTTTGTGCTGCTGGGACAATATCATCCAAGCCGAGGGTATTCGGGCGATTGGAATTATGAAATGGGCAAAGTTGAAGAGACTGGTGATTGAGGAGTTCTGTCCTCATTGGGAGATGGATAAGGTGGAAAGGGAGTTCCTGCATCTGGAGGCTGGAACAATGACACATCAACAATACACCACTAAATTCAATGAGATGGCACATCTGGTGCCGGACCAAGTGACGCTTTTGTCACGAAAGATTAAGAGGTACATTCAGGGTTTGCCGGCGGATGTCCGTAGGCACATGATCGCTGCCCGACCGAGTACGTTCAGGTCGGCAGTTGATTTGGCAGGGAGATTTTATGATGAAAGAACTGTGGTGGTGACTGAAGGCAGCAAGAAAGGTGCTATTGACCAGAATTGGAATGGAAAAAGGTCTGGTCGGGGTGGTGCCCCGACGAGTAACAAGAAGATACGGGTAGATGACCGCCGTGTGGTCACATCTGGTGCGAGGTCGAAGAAGTGTGGCGAATGTGGAAGGGAGCATATCAGAAAATGTAGGGTGGGATCAAACTTGTGCTTCAAATGTGGGAGGACGGGGCACATAACGAGGGTCTGTCATGTGTTCAAATGTTTTAACTGTGGTGGAGAGGGTCACATGAGTAGAGACTGTAAGAAGCCGAGGGCTGAATGATAGGGGGTGAAGAAAACTGGAGGAGAAGGACCGAGGACAATCGCCAGAGCGTTTATGAGGACGCAGGAGGAGGCTAGGACGGACCCTGATGTTATGTCAGGTACGTTTCTAGTCAACCAAATTTTAGCCTCTATGTTATTCGATTCTGCTGCTAGTAAAAGTTTCACTTCAGTTGCTTTCTGTGCTAAATTGCCTGTTAGTAGTAAGAATATAGATGCACCCTTTGATGTAGAAACTGCCATAGGTAAGTCTACCAGGATTTCTGAGATGGTAGAAAGTTGTGACATGGAACTAGAAGGTCATAAGTTTCCGGTTAGACCATTCATGATGACCTTAGGTGGTTTCGATGTGGTTCTTGGGATGGATTGGTTAGCGGACTACGAGGTGAACATTATGTGTCGCAAGAAGATGATTTGTTTAACAGCACCTGACAGGAGTATGATTATGGTTTATGGTGATCGAGTCACGGCGATCCCGAAAGTGATCTCAATGAGGATGGCGGGAAAGTGCATGAGGCGTGGATGTAGCGCCTACTTGGCCTATGTGAAGGACGTGGAAACACCAACACCACAACTGTTTGATGTACCGGTTGTGTGTGACTTTCCAGATGTGTTCCCAGAAGACTTACCAGGAGTGCCACCTGACCAAGAGATCGAGTTTCAGATTGATTTGATACCAGGTGCACAACCTGTTGCCAAGTCACCGTATCGGTTGGCTCCGACTAAGATGAAAAAGTTGATGGAGCAATTGCAAGAGCTGCTTGACAAGGGGTTCATTAGACCGAGTATCTCTCCTTGGGGTGCTCCGGTCTTTTTTGTGAAGAAGAAAAGATGGTAGTATGAGGATGGGTATCGACTACCGTGAACAGAATAAGTTGACAGTAAAGAACCGATACCCGTTACCGAGAACTGATGATTTGTTCGATCAGCTTCAAGGTGCCAATTGGTTTTCGAGGATAGATCTTCGATCGGGCTACCATCAGCTAAAGGTGAAAGAACATGATATCCCTAAAACAACATTTCGCACACGTTATGGTCACTACGAGCTTCTCGTTATGTCATTCAGTATGACCAACGCGCCAACTGCTTTTATGGATCTGATGAAACGAGTGTGTTGGCTGATTTTGGAAAAATCAGTGATTGTATTAATCGATGATATCTTGATTTATTCCAAGAGTGTGGCGGAGCATGCCGGTCACATTCGGCAGGTGTTGGTGACGTTAAGAAGGGAGAAACTATATGCTAAATTCTCCAAGTGTGCGTTCTGGTTGCGTGAAGTTTAGTTTTTGGGTCATATAGTGAATCCGAGGGGATTATGGTGGATCTAGCAAAAGTGGAGGCAGTGATGCAATGGAAGTCTCCAAAGACGCCATCCGAGATTTGTAGTTTCTTCGGTTTAGTGAGCTACTACAGAAGATTCATCCAAGACTTCTCTAAGATCACTTCTCCACTAACCAAGTTGACCTGTAAAGATGTAAAGTTTGTATGGGGTCAGGCTCAAGAGAAGGCATTCAAGGAGTTAAAGGCGAGGTTGACTCAAGCTCCTGTTTTGTCATTACCCGATGGAAGTGAAGATCTGGTGGTTTATTCTGATGCTTCCTACTCGGGGTTGGGGTGTGTGTTAATGTAGAAGGGAAAGGTTATAGCCTATGCATCCCGATAGTTAAAGGTTCATGAGGTTAATTACCCTACTCATGACTTGGAGGTAGCAGTTGTGGTCTTCGCGTTAAAGATATGGAGGCACTACCTATACGGTACAAAGTGCACCATATTCACCAACCACAAGAGCTTGAAGTACTTCTTTGAGTAAAAGGACCTAAACATGAGGCAGAGATAATGGTTGGAGCTCATAAAGGATTATGATTATGAGATCCATTACCACCCTGGCAAGGCCAACATGGTGGCGGATGCCCTTAGTCGAAAAGAGAGACCCGAGCTGATTCGGGTGAAGGCTTACCAGTTGATCATGACCTCGGATGTGATGAAGCAAGTTAAGGAGTTTCAGGATAAGGCCTTGAAAGAAGATCATCTTAACAACAAAAGAATGAGAGGTCTAGTCGCGGAAATTGGGTGAAAACACATTTGGTGTTAAGACCTGATTCGGGGGAATATGGATTCCTCGTTTTGGGGATCTACGCGTGAAGATTATGGATGAAGCTCACAAGACTCGGTACTCTATTCATCCCGGTACTACAAATATGTACCAAGACATGAAGAAAGATTATTGGTCGCCCGGTATGAAGCGTGATGTGGTGGAGTATGTGAGTAAATGGCTTACTTGTTTACAAGTGAAGGCCGAGCACCAAAAGTCGTACGGGAAGATCCAACCTTTGGATATACCGGAGTGGAAGTGGAAACATATCACCATGGACTTTATTACGAAGCTACGGCGTACCGCCCGAGGATATGATGCCACATGGGTGATAGTAGACCATTTGACGAAGAGTGCTCACTTCTTACCGATCCACGAGACATATTCATCCGAGAGGATGGTGGATCTTTTCATTAGAGAGATTTTAACTCATCATGGTGTGTCGGTGTCTATTGTGTTTGATCGTGACACCCGGTTTACATCTAAATTTTAGAAGAATTTTCACGATGCAATGGGGACAAGGTTACATATTAGCATGGCTTATCATCCTCAGACAGATGATCAGTCAGAAAGGACGATTCTGACGCTGGAAGATATGCTCCGGGCATGCGTCATCATTAGCTGAGTTATCATATAACAACAGTTATCATGCCAGCATTAGTATTCTCCTTATGAGATGTTATATAGTAGGAGATGTAGGACACCCGTGTGTTGGGGTGATATTGGCCATAAAGAGTTAGGGAGCTCGAAGTGGTCGAGGATAAGACTGAGAAGCTGGAAAGAATCAAGGCCTTCATGAAGGCAGCCAAAGATAGGCAAAAGTCATATGCTGATAAGCGATGTAGATCGATTGAGTTCCAGGTGGGTGATAGAGTCATGTTGAAAGTCTCACCTTGGAAGGGTATCATTCGGTTCAGAAAGCGGGGCAAGTTGAGCCCGAGATACATTGGGCCTTTCCGAATCATTGCTAGAGTAGGAGAGGTGGCCTATAGATTGGAGCTCACCAGATGAGTTAAGTGGAATCCATCCGACATTCTATGTATCTCATCTAAGAAAGTGCTTAGCAGACGACGATATGAATGTACCACTGGAGGATATCGAGGTAGATGAACGGCTCAATTATGTGGAGTAACCAGTGGCGATCATTGATCGCAAGGAGAAGAGGTTAAGGAATAAAGTGGTCCCTCTTGTGCATGTACAGTGGAAGCACAGGAAGGGATCTGAGTCTACGTGGGAGACAGAGGAAGAGATGAGACAACATTACCCACGATTTTTTGAGGAATAACAGGATTCGAGGATGAAGCCTAAATAAGGGGGTGGACTTGTAACACCCAGTTATTTATTAAAGACAAAGAAAGAAGAATAAAGTGAAGAAAAAGAAAGAAAAGATATTTTACCCAAGTTGACGGGCAAAAAGTGTCCAAAAGGACAAAATGTTTGAAAAAGTGGGTGTAAAAGGTGATGGCCGCCCATCCCTCTCTCTATATTCGTATCACTCGGATTTTAGAGAGAGAGAGGACGAGAGAAAGAGCAGAGCTCGGGTTTTGAAGAAGAACAAGAGCTGAAAAGATCGAAATCAAGGTAAGAATTCATATGTTTAAGATGTTCTTAACTGGTTTCATCCTCGGTTGTATGCTTATGTATGTTGTGTGTGTTCGGGTGTGTGTTTCAAGTGGGTTTCTAGGTGAGAACTTGTAGCAATCAGGCTTTGAAGGAAGTCTTACCCGAAGAGGCTGCTAAGATGAGTTCTAGAACCCCTCTTTTACATATTTTTAATTGATTTTGGGGCTAGAAATGCATGTATGAACATTTTATAAAAGTTGGGTTTCATACCAGTATATGTGAATGTGTGTATGTTGCGGGTGGGGTTTGATTTTGGGCTATGTTTATGTTTCATGGTGTTATGGTTGTGTTTCTAAGGCTTAGAATGCATGATTTAAGCTTAGAACATGATAAATGGTGTTTAGGGACCAAGTTATGATGTTAAGTTTGTCCTAGGCTGCTTATGTGCCCAAAAAGTAGCTCATACGCCCAGCCATAAATAACTGCTTAAGTATTCCTCATGCGGATGAAGAGTCTGCTGGAGGAAATGCGGATGAAAGTTGTGCAACTGGAGGAATTGCGGATGAGTAAAGGAAATGAGGATGAGCAAAGGAAATGCGGATGAGCAAAGGAAATGCGGATATGTCAAGGAAATGCGGATTAGCAAAGGAAATGCGGATGAGTAAAGGAAATGTGGATGAGTAAAGGAAATGGGGATGAGTAAAGGAAATGCGGATGAGTAAAGGAAATACGGATGAGGAAAGGAAATACGGGTGAGTAAAGGAAATGCGGATGAGGAAAGGAAATGCGGAAGAGTAAAGGAAATGCGGATGAGTAAAAAGGAAATGCGGATGAGTAAAGGAAATGCGGATGAGCAAAGGAAATGTGGATGAGTAAAGGAAATGCGGATGAGCAAAAGAAATGCGGATGAACAAAGGAAATGCGGATGAACAATATGAAATGCGGATGAAGACTTAGAATATTTTCAGATTTCCGGGGGAAAAAGTGTTATGTAGGCTTTGACTTGGGAGGTTCCCGGGGGCATAGTAAGTTGACTTTTGAGGTCATAGATGATGATGATGATTGTATGTATGATGTATGTTATGTATGTATGATGATGCTCTGTATGGTGATGTTGTATGTGTATGTTGATGTTCCATATTATGTATGATTATTTTCCCGTGGCTTTACGTTGAATGTTAATGAATGAAATGAAAAGTATTATGTAACGTAAAGTGAAAGATAATGAAAAGAAGAACATAAGGAAAGAATGCATGCATTAATGAACGAAGGAAAGTAAAGTAAGTCTTCCAAGCCTTGTATGTGGAAACACACCCAATGAAGGGTGTTAGTTCAACGGTGTGTGGGATAGCTACCCTAGAAGTATGCACACCAGGGTCTTTCTTTGTGATTGACCATTTGTATAGAACCTTTGTCGCTTATCCTAGGTGTTGTGGCCAGGCTGCTGAGTGCCATGACGGGGGTTCTATGATAGACCTCGGCCCAGTTCCTGCTTTATGCATGATGGTGGGGTATAGCATATGACAATGGTACACCTGAATTTACCCTAGGTACTGTGGTCAGTCTGCTAAGCGCCATGACAGGGGAACTATGATAGACCTCGGCCCAGTACCCGCTTTATGCATGACGGTGGGGTAAAGTTCATGGTTTGATGGAATGTAAAAAAGTATTGATGAACGTATGAATGAAAGTAAGAAAGCATGAATGAAAGTTAACGAATAAATGATGAAGATGATAATAATATGATCTATGTGTACGTACGATGTGTGACCACATACAAAAGTAAAGAACAGTTTTAATGAAAGTAAAGTATGTTTTACTTAAAACTAGAACTCACCCAGCAACGCTGACTTTTTATACATTTTCTAGTTGGCAGGGAAAGTTGCTGAGGATGGCACGGGGCGGCTACTTGGCTCTTTTGGATGGCATTCTTTGTTTAATATTTTTGCATTGCAATACGAACAAATGATATTGTGTAACGAAGGTTGTATTATTTTGCAAAAGCATTTTTAGTGAAAATGTTGTTTTTAATGTTTCCGCTACAACGTTTATTTCAAGATAATGTAATTATATATTTTATCTTTGATTATTGGCCAACTGTAAGTGTCCCGGGTACGGGGCCTTACGAAGACTGAGGACTTTGGTTCAATTATCTCATCGTCCAATGAATCTTCTGATGAAGAGGGGAATCTGAGACTAAATGTGCAAAAACTATCAAAAGCATGCACCTATCTAGTCTTTAAGGTTAGTCACTTGGATTCTCAAGTGAGTACCTAACATAATAAGATCAATGATCAGCAACTTCAGATTTCTTATCTCAAAGAGAAACTAGATGGGAGACCTTTAAAAAAAACTCAACCAGAAATACAAGAACATGTGAATGTGATTGACCTAACTCCTAGCTCACCTATACAAGAGGGCGTTGCTACCAAAAAAAGGGAAGAAGATCACTACAATCACAGAACCTCAAAATTTTTCACAGAGCAGGGACTTTCAGGATTCACCATCTTCTATATACATATACAGAGTGAGTGTGTGTATGTTTTCAATATAAAGTCAAATTTTCAATTAGATTGTTTAAAGTGATATTGGAATTATTATGCAATTACATTTGCATGAAATTAATACTCAAAGATGCTATTATTTTGCAACATTACATCAAAAATTTCACTACTGCATGGTAATTTTAACTTTGTTTGACTAATTTCACCCATTGCGTCTAAATTTAATTTGTAACGTTTATTCGTCAGTAATATTTTGTGTACTTTTCATTAAATATCCACTTTATAAAACAAATTACCATTATATTGGATTTTGTGGTATTTTATAGTTTTAATAATTTATGTTGAACAGACTAACAGTTTGTGAAATATAAAAAATACTAGAAGTATGGAACACAGTTTGTGAAATATAAAAAATACTAGAAGTATATATAACTAGAACATAGTAATCACATAATCCTCTAAATATAAAACAATAATAATTTTACTCAAGTAATAGAAGATGAAAGTCAACTAAATAACTAAAACACAAACCTCAAATATTACTTTAAACTATTGATATATGAACATGTTACGTTTGACAGACCATAAATAGTAATTGTATAACTAACTCAAATATTGTATATGAACTATTGATATAAAACACAAACCTCAAATATTACTTGTAATTAATCAATTGATTTGTGATTCTAGTTCTTTAAATAAGAGGAATGTAAAAATATACGAGTAAATGGAAGGATAAGTTATTAGTTAAGGTAATTACTATTCGACTCCTACTATAGTAACCAACTAGTAACTATTAATCAATTGAATTCTAATCAAAATCAATCCAAATATATTCATATCATCATGCAATCTATTTATTTTAACTAACAAAGTACAAATAGTTAT
Organism: Flaveria bidentis; assembly: GCA_018326385.1. NCBI lineage: Eukaryota > Viridiplantae > Streptophyta > Magnoliopsida > Asterales > Asteraceae > Flaveria > Flaveria bidentis. Next base: position 705 of record BJCM01073519.1, on the reverse strand, counting down.
TGCATGATAGTCTGTAAACAAATGAAAACTTACTAGTGATGCTTGTTGCCTCTTCTTGAGCTTTCGTTATTTTCATTATGGAATTAGGAACAGGAATATGGAAGGAGAGAGAGAGAGAGAGAGAGAGAGAGAGAGAGAGAGAGAGAGAGAGAGAGAGAGAGAGGAAGAAATCGTTGTTTACAAGAGTGTTATTTTCAATGCAATGGTAACTATCTATATGTATATGTAGAAGACAAAATAAATCGTATATTTTATTATACTTGCATTATATTTAAATTACACACACAAATAATATATATATATACATAGCGATTTCAGTTTGCATACAAAGTGTATGAAATAATCTAGGTCATTGATCTTTATAATATGCGGATCAGAATTGTTTGTTTGATTATTCCACCGTTCATTCATTATAATTATCACGTAAATATAGATCCTCATTTGATGATATTTCATCTCAATTTATACTCTATACAAAACAGGAACACTTTGTATCCTAAACTTTACACATAAATGTGTGTGCGTATATATACATATATGTATATGTATATGTATATGTATATGTATATGTATATGTATATGTATATGTATATGTATATGTATATGTATATGTATATGTATATGTATATGTATATGTATATGTATATGTATATGTATATGTATATGTATATGTATATGTATATGTATATGTATATGTATATGTAT
>BJCM01073507.1:0-10909 GCA_018326385.1 Flaveria bidentis | reverse complement strand
AAATTTGTTTCGGTTGAAAACGATATTAATTAGGCTCGTTATATTAATGACAAAAATGTAATTAATGGTATTTGATACTTGAAAACGGTTTTATTTATAACAATAATATAGATATAATGGTGTATTTTATGGTGATGATAGTAATATGGACAAGGTTTTAAATAATAGTTATGTAATGATAAGGCAAAAGCGTATTCACATCGGTAATTCATAAAGGTGAGGAATGACAGATTAACGAAAAGATGACGGAAATACGTCAATAGACGGACCTTTGGTGACGGATGTCACAATCCGGATTTCTTTTACTTCATTCGCATTTGTTATAGTTCATCTGCATTTGCCTTTACTCATCCGCATTTCCCCCAATACTCATCCGTATTTCCCATACTTAGTCAATGTTCATCCATATTTCTCATACTTAGTCAATGCTCATCCGTATTTCCCACACTTAGTCAATGCTCATCCGCATTTCCCACACTTAGTCAATGTTCATCCGCATTGACTTTCATCCGCAATTGCCAACACTTAAGCAGTTTTCTCTAAAATTAGGCGTGTGAACTACTGTTTGGGCGCATGAGCAGCCTAGGGCACACTATTCTTCAGATTCAGTCCCCAAATCTCATATTTCATGTTCTAAGCTTAAATCTTACATTCTAAGCCTTAGAAACATAATCATAACATCATCAAATTATGAACACAGTCAAGAATCACACCATAACATCATCACACACACATTCAAACGTACGGGTATAAAACCCAGTTTTATAAAACATACATTCATGCATTTCCAGTCCCAAAATCAGTTAAAATATGTAAAAGAGGGGTTCTAGAACTCACCTTAGCAGCGCTTGAGTATGGCTTCTTCCAAACTCGTTTGAAATTGAGTTCAACCACCTAGAAACCCATTAAAACATACACCGAGCACACATAAACACACATAAGCATACACCCGAGGACATAAACGGTTAAGAACACCATAAAACCATGAATTCTTACCTTGAATTCAAATTTTCAGCTTATTCTTCTTCAAAAATCCGAAACCTTCTGCCCTGCTACTCTCTCTTTCAAAAATTCGAGAATTGTATGGGTGTAGAAAGAGTGATGGGCGGCCATCACCTTTTACACCCACTTTTTCAAACCTTTTGTCCTTTTTGACACTTTTTACCCCTTAACTTGGGTAAAATATTTTTTTTATTTTTCTTCACCTTATTCTTCTTTCTTTGACTTTAAAAAAATAACCGGGTGTTACAAGTCCAACCCCCTTATATAGGTTTCGTTTGTAAACAATCACATCTACTTTGATATCCTCCAGTGGAACAATCACATCTTCATCTGCTAAACACTTTCTCGGATGAGATACATGGAATGTCAGGTGAATTCCACTTAACTCATCTAGTAACTCTAATCTATAGGCCACCTCTCATACTCTAGCAATAATTCGGAAAGGCCCTATGTATCTCGGGCTCAACTTGCCCCGCTTTCTAAACCGAATGATACCCTTCCAAGGTGAGACTTTCAACATAACTCTATCACTCACCTGGAACTCAATCGGTCTACGTTGTTTATCAGCATACCACTTCTCTCTATCTTTGGCTGCCTTCATGAAGGCTTTGATCTTTTCAAGCTTCTCAGTCGTAGTCTTGATTACCTCGACGCTTCCTAGCTCCTTCTGACCAATATCACCCTAACACACGGGTGTTCGGGATCTCCTACCGTATAGCATCTCATAAGGGGGCATACCAATGCTGGCATGATAACTGTTGTTATATGAGAACTCAGCTAACGGTAAGTGGTCATCCTATCATCCTCCAAAATCGATGACACATGCACAGAGCATATCCTCCAGCGTCTGAATAGTCCTTTATGATATTATACAATATTTGTTTAATTGTTTTGTTAGATCAAGAAGAAGGCTAATGCAACCAAAACTATGTCACTTAAGTTATTTTGGTGCTGCATGCAAAGGCTTCCGAAGCTTAACATGGAACTTCCAAAGGTTATAGAGTTCTTCCGAAGACAAAGTAAAAGATCAACTTCCGAAGACAGAACTCTACTTCCGAAGACAAGTGCATACTTACGAAGTTCAAGACTTAGAAGAATAAAGTAAAGACCACTTCCGAAGTATGATGAAAAGAAGAAGTCTCCAAAGACTTGGAAGAAGCAGCCTCTTCCGAAGTATAAGTGGCTTCGTAAGTACTTACTCTTCTGAAGCCATCTAACCTTCGGAAGACACTGCTATGAACCAGTGGACACAAGTATGGTCTCTGACACTCCACTGCGGACTTTTGATACATCATGACTTCTTCCCAAAGAGCATGTTGTTGACCATACTTTATTCCATTGTTTACCTTTTTATGACAATATCTCAGTTTGTGACAAAAGGTAAGTCAAGGACATGTCCTGACTACCATATCTCAGATAATACTTTATCTGAGATACCTTAAACTATAGTCTTGTAGTATAGGCTTTAGCTAAGAAATCCCAGCTGGTATCAAAGTATATCCGGCTGTAGGTAGTATTATATATAGGTTCTCTTTGTAACTCATTAAAAAAAGAGAGACATAACAACATCTGCTTGTAAGAGTCTTGTATTTTGAGTTGAAAAGCAATATATAAAAGTACCTTGAAAATTACCTTCTGTGTTCTTTATTACTTTCTATATTGTGATCAACTCTTACTGATTCTTTCTATACCCGAGTGTTGTTCTAGGTGAGTTTGAGAGAAAACATTGTGTTTAGTGACAAACAACGATCCTGCATATTTATTGAATGTCATTTACGGAGCATATCCTCGATGACAAATACTCTTCAACATCGTTACAAAATGTCATTTACCACCATTATATAATATGATATTAACTAACATTAACTGATTTGAGAGAATTTTAAGAAAAATATAACAACAAGGTTGAAAAGAATGTAAGATTTGATAACTTTGGTAAGGGTAAATATTGTATTATATAGGTGAAAATTAAATTAAATTAAAATTTTATGTATTTAAAAACAATAAATAATTAAAAATACAGATTTTTTGGTTAAAAACAAATATATATTTATTTTTTTTAATTATGGACGAGAGATTCCTATAATCCCTCGCTGAGTCAGCGAGGGATTCCTATAATCTCTCGCTGAGCCAGCGAGGGATAAAGCCACGTCAGCGAGGTATGTACACGTGGGCGAGGGATTCCCATAATCCTCGCTGGCACGCTTTTCTGGGCGAGGGATTCCCATAATCCTTCGCCACGTCAGCGAGAGATGGACACATGGAGCAATGAGATTGGTTGTTCTATTTAATAAACTTTATTTTTGACCAGTTATTTTAGTAATCCGATTTGGTCAAATGGTTATTTTCGTAATTTACCATTATATATATATATATGTGTGTGTGTGTGTGTGTGTGTGTGTGTGTTGTGTGTGTATTAATAGTCATGTGGTCGAGTCGTATGGGAGCATGGACTCAATGTGGGTATATATTTAGGCTAATTTTATAAATGAGTTCAGAATACATATTTATGTAATATATGTGTGTAATAGTGAAAGATATATATATATATATATATATATAGATATATAGATATAGATATATATACTAGTGGTTGAAACCCTTGCGGGGGTATACATATTTTTAAGATTATGTCTTTAGCTAACTCTCCCCTATTGTATTAACTCTCATTTTGTTTTTTTATTTGATTACTATGGATATCAAACATATCTATAATATTATAGGGATGAACAAGTTTGTAAATAACAAGTTATTTATGCATAAACGAGATAAATATCAGTGCGGAAGTGTAAAGACGAATGTAAACCAATACTAAAAGTTCCCAAAGTACTATGCCAAAATAAAATGTTCAAAGCAAAATAAATGAGTTTGGTGATGCATGTCCTGAGTGCGTTCTCTAATTGTGCAACATGAGCTTAAGCGTTCCTGTGACCTGAGAAAACATGCTAAAGTGTGTCAACATAAAGTTAGTGAGTTGACAGGTTTAATAACAAATAAAAAAATGTTTGTAACTATTCGAATGGTAAAGTAATTAAAGCATATCGATAGGTAGCTAGCCTATAACGAGTTACTTAACATTTCAAACCAAAGCTGACTGTTTGTATGTTTGTTGCCTTCCCGTCACGTCTAACCCAGACAGTGACAAATGTTAGGTCAATATCGCACCCGTTTGACCTCCAATCAAGCTAGCGCGACTAGCTCCGGCGGGGTTTGTCAAACCCAGTAGTACTACTCAGAATTACCTCGCTACACATTACTAACGGTTCGAGAATGTAAGGACTTTTAAGTATGTTTGCACTAACGTAGCAGGCGATAAACATTAATACTAGAAACTATTTATAAATAAAGTTTGCATGTTTTCTCCCCCAAAAGGAAAGTAATATAAAATAGGGGCCGTGAAGACTCACCTCGAATACGTTGCAACAAATAAGTGTAAGCACAAAGGATCGGGTTCCAATTAACCTGAGTTTCATTTAATATTTAATTGAGATTAAATATTAGAAATGGAATTAATTATTTGGAGCAGAATGGTATGATTCGTGATCACGGTTCAGTTGCGGTGTCAGCTAAACAACATGACTCTCCATACACAAGCAAATACAATCATACACAAACTCACACAAGCATATAAAACTCAATTATTCATACACCCATTGGACCATAAAGGTATTGTTTATATATCTTTAATTATAAGAGTTTTTATAATAAAACTCATATCTCATACATTTATTATAACTTCTGTAAACACAAATCTATACATTATTTTAAGATGAAACCACTTGGAGTTGCTCCAAGACTCATGGGGTTACTTTCCAATTCATTTATTTTAACCATAAGTTCCTCAAAATGCAAATCATGTATCAAAATACTTGACCCTTTGTTTGCTGTAAAAAAAACAGTTTTAACCTACTTTCACTAAAAAGGCAATAACTTGAGTTCTACACGTCCAATTTAAGTGTGGTTGGGCTTTCTAGAAACTAGATAAAAAGAATACACAATTTGGACCCAAGAAACGCAGTTATTGAGTTTATAATTATCAGGTTACAACATGCACAATTTGATTAACAGAATCTGCCAAAACACACGATATATATATCCATACATCTATAACCAATAGTGCATGCAACGGCAACAACTCCAAAACACCAACCCACCCAAACACATCATCATTCACATACATTAAACTTATGGCAGAAATTTTTTTATAATAATAATAGAAGAAGCACACAGAAAACACACGCATTAACACACACCAAAACACACGCATTAACACACACCCACACATATATTCACCTGCACATAACACACTCATGCATCATGAACCCTCTGCCAAACAATTTCATGTTCCATTTAATATTCCCACTATGCAAATGTATATATATATACACACGCAGGAACACACACACACAACATACATGCAAACCTTAACACACACACATACACTCAAATCGCAGAAACCAAACAAGAGCACACATAACATACATACATATCTACGTATACAAACGCAGAATACATACATATCTACGTATACAAACGCAGAAGACATAAGCCTACACCGACATACGAGGCGAAACCGAACCCGCAACCATGAACTAAAACCGAAAATTGTAACAACTACAATGAAACTCTTACCGTACGGTTGCTCCGGTCGGTCCTTGCGAACGCCGGTTGGTGTCGATTGCTAAACGATCATCGTTCGATAACGTAGAAAGCCGCGAGCGGGATCGTCACTTGAAACAGAACGAATGCCGGAGGTTAAGGGTCATCGCGAACAAAGGGCCGCCGGATGGAGCTTCACGAGAGCAAGAAAAGGTCGATGGCTGCTATAGTTCTCGGAGGTGTTAGGGTTTCGGAGAAGTGAGTTTGCGGTTTTTGAATGATAACCGAGAGAAGATTGGAATATATAATATATTTATTCCATTTGAATTTAATAATAGTAAGTGACGGAAATGATTTAGATAATTAGAACGACGTTGACCTAAAAAATACGGGATGTCATAGGTTAAATAGAGCTTTCATGTCTATATATCGTAAGATGATATAATCCAATAATAATTAATTCATCTTAATTAGAGCCGTCCTAAGCTCTCTACGCTCTCCATCATGCCACACACATACAAACCTTTTGTTAGTAATATTATATCTATCTTTTTTATGGCTTGATCCCCTTACTTTTAGATTTCCCGTTATGTTCATTAGTTATACTTTTTCATGCAACATACTTTGTTTTGTTGTTTAAACCGTTACCTCCTCACATTAACTTTCGTCTAATACATTATAGAGTTTTGATTAACTTTTTTTATGCTATAAAGAAGTGTTGCTAATAGGTGGACAATGATCCTTACGTTTTATTTTATCTAATAGGTGGAGAATGATCCTTACGTTTTATTTTATCTAATAGGTGGACAAAGATTGAAATGTTAATTACCAAACAAGACCGAGAGCATAAAACTCCTCACTAGGGCTTTTCACGAGCCGAGCCGAACCGAGCGGACCTTTGCTCGTGCTTGGCTTGTTTCCAAACCAAACCGAACGGAAAATCAAACGAACATTTTTCAAGCATTAAATTTTCGAGCGAGCGTCGAGTGAGCGCAAACGAACGAAAATTTATTTAACCCTACTATCTTGTGTGTTATACGATTATACTGCAGCGGATAAAGTTTAATGACTTGGAAAGCAACCACATTTTATTACACAATATCTTCATGGATGACAATACATTATGGCTGACGATGAGGTTAAGTTTGTAAACAATAAAGCGGAGAGCATATTGCAGAAAATGATGATGGTGAGAGCGGAAATGATCGAAAAAATATCTCTAAACGACTTAGGATTTCACTTTTTATGTTTAATGTAATATTTTTTATTAGGTTGATTGATCAAGTATGCATAAATATAATTATATATTTGTATATAATATGTCAAATCTATTAGAGTGCTATGTATAAACTATTTATGCATTAATTCTAGCCGAACCGAACCGAGCGGACATTTCCTCATGCTTGGCTTGTTTACAAACCGATCAGAGCCGATCGGCTCGTTTACAATCGAGTGAAAATTCGAACGAGCATTTTTCAAGCAAATTCCGGACGAACGTCGAGCGAGTGTCGAGAACCGAGCGGGTTGAGCAACCCTACTCCTCACATAGGGCTTTTTTATTTGTAAATGTTTTGACTAAAATACCCCTAATGTAGAAAACTTAACGGAAAAAACTAACGATATTAATTAAAAGTAGGTAAATAGTTCAAATGATAATTTTAGTGAAACATTTGGATGCAAATGGTAATGTTTGAATTCAAATAATAATTTTTATGAAACTCAGGGATGAAAAAAAAACTCTATTAATAGTTATATAATCAGTGTTTAAAGTAGGTCAATAAAAAATCCTCGGTGATAGTAGTCGCATCGAATGGGCTAACCCACTATGTATAACAAATAGAAAAAACGATAAATTGCTAGGTTGTACATTGTTTAATGTTACCATGATAGTTTTTTCTAAAGCAATAAAAATTCGTGCTTCCATTTTTCTACACTTTTACAATTTAAATCTCTAAGAGTTTTTTAAATCAACCCTAACTTTTTTTGTTTCCAAATTGACTACCTATTCATTTTGTTTTTTTTATTATTTAATTTTATACTTAAACTCTCAAGTTATGTCGAATTTATATTGAATCTATTGAACTTTAGTAAAATTTATTTTATTTTTCTATGATACAACCCATTAACTTTGATAAAATTACAATCGACGAGCTCCTTATTTTTTTCATTTGCTTTAAGGATTCATTATGATAGTATTTTTTCTTACTATAACATTCACGCGTGAATTTTTTCGGATGGTTAACATTAACGTATAAACCGTCAGAATTAATTCTTTTGAATTTTACAACCCCCGTTTTATATCGTGTCTCACATTTACCAGTTTCTTTTTTCTTTGAACAATAAGTTAGTGATTAGTAAGTTAGTAATACCAAGTTAGTATTTATTTGCCCATGTTAAAAATTAAACCTATGTCCTCCAAAAGAAACAAAACTTTTCACGTCTCGTTTGAACCATCAGAGGATCATTGTCACACCAACTAGTTATTCATTATATATACAAGTCCTAAGTGTACTACATGCACAACTCAAACTATTCAAATTAGAACAATCAATAATTGATTATCATTTTATTTTTACTCAAATATATCAAAATTGATATGGACACAACCTATAGTACCCAAACTACCCACTCTTGACAATTCAATTCGACTTCTACCACCCAAAATCTTCTACCCCAACCCCACACCCGAACTGCCGCCGGTGGTATTGCCAAATGACCCGAGGCACCCAATGGTTTTTGCCGAGGGGTTTTTGCCGAGGATGCCTCAAGTAACCTAAAATACAATTGTAAGTATCAGATCTTATTTTGTGGCTTAAAACTAAGAAGGGAACGCACATCCTCAACAACAATTCACATATCTATAAATTCATGAAGGATTTGAACTGTGTTTTATCCTGTGTGGCATCCTCTCGTTGGCTTTGGATTTTTTAAAGAAGTTTTACATGCGTTTCAATATCAAACATCTATATCAGTTACATACAAAAAATGTGTGAATTTGTATTGATGCGAGTAAGAAAATAATAGTTGAATTTAAGTGCTTAAAACATTTGGATTACCAACTAACATAATTGTCTTTTATATATATTCCAATTTATATGATTGAGACGTAGTTTAGAAAATTAGTAGTTAAGAACTTAAGATAATGAATGGACCTTCATTGTTGACTTTATTCACTTAATATAGTTTCATTTACTTTTTTAAACTCCGCTACACTCTAAATATTTCATTATTGTTTTTTCAAAAAAATCTTATAAAAATGTTAACGCACCGTTTAAATTGGGGCGTCTAAAATTATCTATTACAATATTTCATCATTGTCTTTCTCTGATTTCCTATTTTTTTTCTTACGTTATCAATACCCTGACGGTTTTCGTTCTTAAGGTTTAGGTTTTCTTTTTGTTTGTTTTTTGGGGTTTTGATTTTTGTTGGTTTTCTATTTTTTATTTTGGACTGTGTCGTCTTCTTGTGCCTTTGATTTTCATCTGTTTTGTGTATGATGTTGGGCTTTGATTTAGTTTTGGGTTCTGCATGTTCTGGTGTGTTATAGATTTGGGTTTTGGTGTATTTTACTTTGTGTATTTTGTTGTTTTATGGTTTCGTACCTTCATTTTAATTTTGATTTTGGTTTAGGGTTACATTAAAACTCGTATAGCCGTGGCAACACGCGACGACAAAACCTAGTTTTATATTAATCCACTATTGCACTCAACGTCACGACTATGCGTCCAAGAAGTCCAAAATTGGAAAAAAATCATTTCCAAACTTAAATAAAAAAACATGTTAAAACCTTAATTTATATAAAACATGAAATTTAAGTGACTTAATTATAATATTTTTTAAACTTCAGTGACTTAGTTGGAATAATTGTAAAATTTTGGTTATAATTCTCTAAAGTTGCCCCTTTTATAAAATAAAAATTGTAAAACATAAAAAAATTAAATTACAAATTATTTTAAAGTTAATGTATTTAAAAAGTAAATTTTTAACAAAAAATAATAAGTAAAACTAAGAGTTCTAATATAAAAATTATTAATAATAATTTTTTTTAAAGCGATTTGTTTCGAAACAACATGAATAATGCCTTTTTTGTTGGAAAAAACAAAAACCGTTTAAAAAAGTACTCATACGTAATTTCAGTTGTATCTTATATTAGCATATCGATTTCCAATTAATAAAATTTTATTTATTCAACTTTTGTAACACATAAGTTTAATATAGATAATATATTTATATAGGAAATAACCAATTGTACACATAGATTAGTTCATGTAGTTTTAGAGATAAAAGTTTTAATATAATATATCTATATTTATATTATACTATATAATATATATATATATATATTATATATTATATATTATATAATATATATATATATATATATATATATATATATATATAAATAACAATAAGGCTGTCGTATTTTAATTTTATAGGCCTTCTCAAAATATATTTCCCACCCAAAAGACCCACATCATCCTCTCTTACATCTAAAAGTAAATATAATTAACTAGCATTAAGCCTCATGTTTTCGATGTGGGCGTAAAACTATACCGAGTAACATCAAAGACGCACCAACGTTAGCGACCATCAAACAAACGTAGAACCAATGACACACCATGGTTAGGCGAAACACAAAACATATAAAACAATAACTATGACGATTTTGGGACCAGTGCGTTGCGACGGGACCGTTAAACGGGAAAAAATAAGTGTAAAAACGTTGAACTACACACATACATTGCGACATAACCGAAACATAAAATATTTTTTTAATATAAAAAGTATAGCGATAAAAAAAAGAATATTTAGGTTAGATTGTGAAATATGTAAATGTGTTGGGTTAAAATGAAAAAATTAAGAATTAAAAAGAATAAGATAAAAGTTAAATACAATCCTTAAAACATATTGTATAACACATAATGCATAACAAAGTTGACAATTAGTATATATAATATATATATAATTATCATATATTAGTACTCTCTCTTATTTTTCTATCTTTCTTTTATATTTTTAACGATTAAGTGAATTACTGATATTATCTTTCTTTTATCTAAAATTATATAAAGTGGAGATTTTTAATTAATTGAAAGCCGGATGTGAATTACTTGTGTTATCTTTCTTTTATCTAAAATTATATAAAATGGAGATTTTTAATTAATTGAAAGCCGGATATTTTATAGAAAAACATACTTTAAGAAAAAGATTTTATAATATGAAATTTTTACAAAACAACAAACTTTTATAAAAAGATGAATATTTCATAGTGGTCTTTTATAATAAATAAAAATCTTAAAAAATCATT
>BJCM01073496.1:0-12470 GCA_018326385.1 Flaveria bidentis | reverse complement strand
TGGTTACGATGTTGTGTGAGCTTGTCGGAGGAGAGAAGTTCGTTGAGCTTGTCGAGGTGAGGAGGAGTTGGTTGACCTTGTCGCGGAGTCTGAGATGGGTACGGTGACAACTTTATGGCGGCTTTTCAGCGAGTTTTGATGGTGACCAGATCTAGATGATTACGGCGTCAGAAGTTAAAAACCAAACAATATTCTTCTTGCAGATTGCAAAAGATTGGTCCACCCATTTTTTACAGATATTTACAAATGTGATCCATACACTGCAAACATTTTACCTTTAAAAACAATCTACACCTAAATCACTAAGCTCAAAGTGCTCATGACTCTTTACAACCGTTTAGACTTGTCTCTCCTTATTATTCAACCATTAAAATAGTTTGACTGCAATTCTAAAGTTATACTCTGTTAGCTCTTGTTTTTGTTTTACAAAAGGAAATGGATAGTTAATTTGCTTATTTAGTATTTTCACTTTATGTCAACACCTCAAGAAAATCCTTGTGACATGATAACCCGTAAACTCGATAAAAAATAATAGCACTCAGATTGATAACTAGATTTGTTCTGTAAATAAGTGGGGCATGCTCGAGTTGGAGTGTAGATAAATAAATCAACACGTTTAAGAATATAACCAACTTATTAAATATACATAAAGTTCATCTAACTTATTTGTTTGTTGTTTTCTTAACATGTTTAAAACTTGATTACATCTTTATGTTATTTTAACATGTTTATGACCATTTTACAACTTGATCACAATATTTCAACTCATTTGCGCACTTATATAAAGGAGTTATACAAGTCAATAAAGCCACCTTTAAATAAATTAGTTCTAACACTTTACAATATAAGGATTGTCTAAAACGTTGGTGTTAATAGTTTTAACATTTTGAGTATTCATCAATTTCAATATGTGTAGTTTATACTTCACATTCTCCTATACAACGAACTTCTCACCTACGCTTATAAACAAATCACACGTTAGCAACAAATTAGATGAAATATATGGTTCTAAAGTTGAAAAGTATAACCTAAAGTCTAAAATCATATATGAGAATACAAACAACACTAAAGTATCCATTCTATCTGAACAAGTTAAACAAAATTGAATGAAAACATAATTTTTACTAATATAACCGAGACAATTTTAATTTAATCTTCCACCCGTTTAACCGATCTAAGTGATTCTTTCTTCATATAACGATCTCTAGCCGGACGAAACTCGACATTTCACCTAATGTACAATCACATGAATAAACAAACTCTTTAAATCAAAGCTTTATGTGCAGTACCTAAATATATAATTCTTTTTTGTTAATAATACCTATATGTATAACTAAATTTTGGACTACTAACACCTATTATAGATATAAATTTTATATAACATAGTTTAATAAGTCTTATTTAAAAAACAAGAAAGTCAAACAAGTTGATATTCCCCTCAAAGTTACTTTTTTTTCTAAATAGCATAAACGTGGTCCAAAAGGTGTTTACAAAATCTAGAGTTCGAGTTTACATGATGACACAATATTTATGCTTACATCGTGCTTTTAAGCTTAGTGCCAACCTATGAAGCTTCATTTTTTTTTATCTCAAGAGGCTTTTTCACCTACAATACACATCACACATGACACATGTATTATTATATTGGTTTTATACCCAAAACACCTAAACATTATTACATCTTATAAAAATACTTCGCGTAAAACCCTCGTAAAAACAAGGTCGATCCACTACTAGAAAATAGGATGGTTTACTACGCTTTTTTGCGACACAATTACACGATCATATTTCCACCTTTTAACTTAGTTTGGCCATGTCTTAAGACCAAAACTCAACATTACATTATCATATTTCCACCTTTAACTTCATTTAGTAAATATAGTTTTTTATCACTTTAAGTGACCCTAAATATCAGTTTTAAAATCTTTACTTTATAATCCAAACACACTCATTTGTTATTGAAACCATCACATGAGCTTTATAACCTTTCATACTAAATTTTGATTCATAGAACCTAAGAAGGTCCTTTAACTTGGGCATGAAGAAATAACTATCAATTGAATTATCGAAGTACATTATATTATATAATTCTAAATAGAGTTACACATATTGTTCATGTGGTTTGGGTAGAGTAACAAGTTTGGATACTAGTTGAAAAGTTGTATTTTTAGGTTTTTTTTTAACATTTAACATGTCTAATGTCTAACACGTTTCGTTAGTTTTCCGGTTAAGTTTATGTGAAATGATCATAATACACTTTGACAATTTCCAACATAGAGTTTGTATATTAACAATTCTAAGGATTGAACACTGAAAAAAATAATAAACGCTAATTTTCAAAACTAATCCCTAGGAGAACCCCACCCATTTCTTTCTTTGTTCACTTCTTCATCTACTTTCTCCTCAGATCACCATTGTGTATCGACCAAGCGTCGCTAGCATTACCACCAAATTGCAATATAGGGAAATAGTTGTTTAGGGTCTCTCTGATCTAATTACTTGTCAAATTTTTTTTTTGTCATTCTAGCTTTATCGTAATCAAACACCTGTTCATAAAAAAAGTGTTCTTGAAAAATGAGAATAGGGGTTAATTATTCAAGGGGAGAGCCGATAAGAGGCAGTGATGCCTTAGTGTGGTAGTGGTATTGACGCGATGTGTGGTAGTGATGGAATTTATTAGGGTTATAGAGAGGATCAACCAAGATGAACATAGGAAGAATAGATAGGTCGTGATATTTTTCCAAATCTGGTCGACATGATGTTGGGCAATTTGTTTCGGGGTGGGGGATGACACTTTGGCAATAGTCATATATGGTGGTGATGGTCGGCGGTGGCAGTTGGGCGTGTTCAAAAATCATGGTGGTGATGATAATTGTCGATGAGACAATAGTCAAAGATAGGGTGTATTTTATGTATACTATACATATACATATACATATATAATTTTAATATGAATAAAAAAAACAAATGATCTATGTTATTAATTAAAATGTAGTCCATCTGACTATTAGAAGATATTTGGCCATTTTAGTAAAATTTAATAGACATTTGCCTTAAAATTCTAAACTCATCGCAAAAATATGGATACAAAGTCTAAACATGACGTTTTTCAAATCTAGTATTCAAACATTTACTTTATCCAGATCATATATACCATCTTTAAAGGGGACGAAATGAGTAAACAAGAAATCACACTCATTCGCTCCACCTAGACATTAGGTTGTTTTTTACTTCACTTACAAATTGTCATTCAAGAGTGTCGGGTGTGTTCATGAGGGCACAACGTTCATGTAGATTGAATATACAAAATATATTACACAATTTAAGACCCCATCATACTCACTCCCCTCATATATGTATGGCCAAACCCACCATCCACCTTTTATTTTCCACTCATTCAATCACGTGGGGTGGTGTTCCCTTCCCTTGCTAGCGTGAGATCTTATTTGCATTAGCTCTCATTTTCCGATCACTCCCATTCCATCCCCATAAAATATTTTAACAACAATTTATATCACTAACGGACACCCAACCGTCTTATTTTTCGATCATTTTTATTACTCGAATAAGAAACTTCATGGCTATAGACTAAAGTGTCTCCAAATAGGAGCTCATATATTAGTCCGTCAAGTCTCGAACATGAGACCCTTCATATGTAGGAAACCTACTTGAAGTTAGAAAAACTTTTGATAATCTGAAGCCTATTTTTTTGTCACTGAGATTTGAATTCAAAATTTTCTTATTTAGATAAAATCTTAAATGCCTCACATTAATATTTTTTATATGATTTACAGTTCTAGTTATTATTAATTGTTTTACTATTTATCTCTAAAATAAAAGAAAAAGGTTTTAAAATTTAAAACTTGTATGGAGCCCTAAAATAGTGAAATATAACACAAGACTAGCTCTTATAGTTTCCCCAAATTTCTCGATACATACGATAAGTTCAATGCAATTTTGGCCCATAAATACCATCGGTTTCTCCAATCAACCCCCAATTATTACTCCACACAACTTCTCTTCTCTCTGGTTCTTCCATAGATTCGGATTTCACCACTATTAAATTCAATTCATTCTAATCGCCGATTCAACAACACGACATCACATCGCCCCTTTGGCGTTTGATTCAAGAAAACCTATCGATTGTTTGTTTCTTTGATCTAAGATCTCTATGATTTGTTGGATTTTCACCGTTGTTTGATCGGAGATCTAGATAGATCGGTTGTCTTGTCTTTAATTGGATGTACTAGAAGACCCACCGAAGGTTTTTTGTTCGAAGGATAAAGGAGACGTTGTTTGTTTGGGTTTTGTTTTGATCTTGAAGCGGCTTGAAGATTGAACACAGGTACTGAAAGAACACACAAGTTTTAATTTTTGTAGTGTTTAAGGTTTGTTTCTCTATGAAAGAAGAGGACTTGAGGCTTTTTGATTGCATCTGATGGACCTAAATCTCCAGAGATCAGATCTGATACGTGTTTTGGTTTCCGGATGATTTTACTGAAGATTCTTCGTGTTACGTGATGATTTGATGAATCGGAAAACCTAAATATGTTCGTTACGGTCTAAATCTCGTTACCCTGAAGGAACTTTTGTTTCTACAATCTACATAGGACATAGATCTACGAAGAGATACATGAAGTTTCGATTTTGCCTCGTATAATTGAACGTCGTCTTGACTTTGATTTGTCTCTTGATTCGACTTGTGATGTTTCACAGCTTGTCCGTAGAAGAACTCTTCGATTCTTGTTTTGAGGACCAAGGAAAACTCTATTTTATCTCGTTTTCTGCCCAAGACTTTTAGATCTAGAAAGAACTAATCGAAGGGCTACAATCATACTTTAAATCGTGCTCCATAATCCATTAATTAAACGTCATCTTCACCTTTGTTTTAATTCTTGATTTGGCCTGCAAATATGGTTTTCCAGATCCAATTATGCAGGGACAAACATATAAATCTTCTAAAACTTCTTCATGGGACAACTTTTGCATATGAACAGATCTCTGAAGAACTCAATGAAGGATTTAGGTTTTAATAAATATTATGGAGTTCTCATAACTTTGTTATACATCCTCCTTCATATGGCTATGATAGATCTGGCCTACACAATAAACCATCTCGTTTAGACATCTTGATTAAAGCTAAAGTCATAATATCAACATTTGTGGGTCCTTGATGTTGGGAATATCCACAATATATGTGCTTTGGCTTGAAGAAAGTAGGGTAGATTGTTTATCATCAACCAGGTTTAATGCTATCTAATAATAAGTGGTTTCTTCATGTAACAGAAGGTGTCATTAGAATGGATCTGGAGCTTGTAAAGTTTATCAATTCTGACCTCACATGGAATGCAGTTAAAAAGGGCCAAAGGAGTATGATGAGGCGCCCTAGGAGAACCAAGGCAAGTGGTTTTGAGTTCAGTTCTTGTTCTGGCAGTAAGACGCATGACTCTGTTTTTGATTATGAAAAGGTATTAATCACTTGTAGTTTATGTCTATGTATGGCTTGTATTCTTATATGCTACATGAATTTATACTCTTATTTGTATTTTCTAGTCTGGTGTAGCCATTCTCGGTCAACACTTTGCCGAGGAAGTGCTTGATGTTCCTATTAAGAAAAGAATACTTCTACTTCAGTCTCCTGGTCAGGGGGCTCGGTCACATAAATCTCAGACTCCATCCCCTCATCATGAGCTGTCCATTGGCTGGGAACATGCTTCAGAGGCAATAAAACTGACAAAGAAAGCTGTTCCTGATCTGAATGACTTCTCTGGTATTGAACTTCTTGCTGCAGCTGCGTGTCATAGCTCTGTTTATGATAGCTCTGGTCATGTAGAGGGTGCTGCAGTAGAAGAACACTCAACACCAAGAGTCGAGACATATCCTGATAGTATAGAACAGGATATAAGTCCAATGGACTCGGATGATTCTTCAATTCAAGATAACACAGTTCCAATTACACAAAATCTTTCTGATAATGGGAATGATGAGAGTGATAAAAGGCATGTTTCTTTAAAGGCTGCTCGGTTGCATTGGGATTTGAACACTGTGATGGATGAGTGGGAAGAACCTTGTGATATTCTTGTTGATCCTCATTCTGAAAAAAGTTATTTAAAAGATGTCCATAATGATGGTTTGCAGAAAGAATCTCAAGTTACAGTTGGTGAACAGGGAGGCTTGTTATTTGCGAAACCAAAGACTGTTGGTATTCAAGTAAACAGTGACAACGGTTATATGGAAAAAAGTTATGATGGCGAGAGTGGTTTAAGTAAATCAGATGTGGTTGATTCATTCGTTAATCCTGCCAAGTGTGAAAATGTTTCTACTTCAACTGCTTCGGTTTCACTAGAAGAAACTACAATAAAGGTTGAATCTGATGATAAACAGGCTTTTTCTGAAGTAGTTCAAGTTGGATGTTTGTCTCTAAAAGGTGATGCTGTTGATAAACTTACTTCAGAAGATCATTATAGTGATTGTTGTGGATCGAATGTTTCCCAAGATAAAGTTAAATCAGGCTATGATTCTCCTGTTGAAGATGGCGAGTTAAGAGAGCCAGCGACACACAATTGGGAGAAGGAAGAATTGGAGGAAATAGACTGTGTTGATTATGAGTCAGATAATATGTATGAAGATAACTCTGATGCTATTGAATCGGTTACAAATGAAGATGATGTTGATTATCCCCAAACCATCACGGCATCAGTTTCAGTACAAAATACCGACATTGAACAAGGTGACAAAACAGATGATGCCTTAGGCTCTAAGCATTCTCAACCTGTTATCTTAGTAGAAAAAGATTCAAGCTCAAAAGCACTCCTCCCTGAGAGGAAAATTATGTCGTGTATAGATCGACCAACATCAACATCTTGCATACGCCGTAGCAGGTAATATCTGGATTATATTTTGCTTCAAATCCAGTATATCATCATGGTGTTTCATTGTCTAACTTTTTCGTGCATGCAGGTCTGAGAGGGACTTTGGTCAAGAAAAGTTCATGGGTAGGGAAGGACCATCTTACCATGGTGGCCAATGGGTTGATTCCCTTACAAGAAATAAGCATGGGTTGAGTGGGTACCCAAGGTCCAAAAATGTTAGGTGTGGTGGATCAAGTAGCATCGACTACAATGATGCTATAAATTATAATGTGAGGGGTACTTACAGAACTGAATCTTATAGCATTCACAGTGGAACATCACCATCAAGGGACGTTAGCCGTGACAGATCTAGGGCTGGATTAAGAAGAGCTGCTCAGGAAGAATTCAATAATCCTGACCCATTCTATACAGAGAGAAAAGTTCCGTTGTTTACTTCTAATTTTAATCGAGGTGCTAATCTTTCTCGATCTCAAAAACAATCCCGGTCAAGATCTCGATCAGGGTCACCCATAGCATGGCATTTTCAGAAAAAAAGAAGCGTGGATACAAAAAGACAAAGCCCAGATTATAAACCTGATACAAGATTCCCTTTTCGGAAGCCCAGTGAAACAGAATCTGGCTTTGTTTCTCAAACAACTGGCCGCATGTCTCTACAATGTGTGTATAGAAGGTCCGATGACCGGAACAATATCAATGGGCAATATAGAGATAGAAAAGCATCACCCGTCAGAGCGTTTCACCGAACTAACCAAAGGCATGATGCACCAGGATATCTTGGAAAATCGAAGTCAAATGATCATTTTGTCTCAAGAATTCCACCCCATAGCAGTTATAGTAGCGTACATGATGACAAATATGGAATGATGAACGAAAGAAAGCGTTTTAGGTACGATGACGAGGAGTCTTTTAAGGGCTATTCTCGTTATAAAGATGATTGTTTCAGATACACCCGTATTGAAAATAAGTGTTTCAGAGATCCAAAGAATAGAAGTGAGGAGAAAGGTTGTAGATACACCTCTAACAAGACGTTCAACACTGGTGAAGGCCATTTTCATAGAGATTAAGGAAATTATGACTTTTTATTTTCTTTTTTTTTTTTGCTTTATGTTAGGTCTGCTTTATGCTTGTGTCAATTTTGACAAAGGGATTACTATTAGTTGGTACATAGGATATTTTTGATTTGGTAATCCCTTTTTGCTTTTTTTTTTCCTTCTATAGTTTTGCTATTTTTTAATATAATAACTTTTATGATCCACATGTTATGGTTTTGTTTTTAGTCAGTTGACTTCAATTCGAGTTGTGTGAAGGAAAATACCATTTGCAGTATTCTCTCTGTCATCTCCTGTTCCATTTCGAGTCGTGTGAAGGAAAATAACATTTGCAGTATTTTCTTTGTCATCTCTACTGTAAAATGTGAAACCAAGCAAATTAATTACTCAAGCATAACCTCATTTTCTAACTGTCTTGCTATCGTTCAGTTATTAATATGCAAATTTAAGTTTCAGTATACGTGCAGTATGTATCTGTTGTTAGGATCACCAGTGGTACGCAATACAGCTACCAGCATCTTGGTGGAGGTATTGGAGGCTCTCTGTTTTTCTACATGCTTAATGATAAATCACGAATTACTATGATATTCAGTTTCGTACATCAATTCATTTTCAGCTTACAAAAACATATTTCTTTAGCAAATCATTCTATTTGGCTCACCAGCTGAAGCTGATGGACTCAAACTGCAAGTTTCTTGAAATATCATATGAGCATATTGCTGCTACATCTTGCCTCATCCTCTTTGGACCACTTACTAGTACTCCAATGTTGGATCCTTCAACTTCCATAAGTATTTCTGCATATTTATGAATATATATAAGGCATATGATCTCACATGTAAAATTTTGTAAATTGAGCATGTTTGCTTACTTTTAAAATCTGGTCTTTCTCCACAATGAACCTTGAGACAATCTACAAAAGATTTATTAGGAAGACTTTCTAGCTCTCTATCGGCATTATAATACCACGAACTTGTTCCTGGAGATGTCATTGGACTTGGTCCATCTGTCACTCTAATTTGCCTCATTTCTGTTGATTTCCTTTTCTTGTTCCACAAGAAAGCTATAATTACAGTTATAGCTATGGACATGCATATAATCAGCATGTTAAGAACCGACCACACAGTATATGAATATATCATATATGTGTTATGATCAATCGGGTATATGTAAAACCTTGTAACAACAGCAACAGTTGTTAGAGAAATAACAGAAAACCATACAATGATCATCCCTAGCCAATGCCAGGTGTTGCTACCTAAGATTGCAGAAATTGGTTCATCAAGAGCATTGGGCTTGAACCATACAGTTCGGTAAACCTGCTGATCGGGCTGCCCACTTTCTTGTGTTACATATGCTTGGATTCTTAATCCCAAACTAGATATATCATGGTTAGTGTCTGAAACAGGAAGTAAAAGGTCTAACATCCCAAGATCTTTAGATTTCTTGAAGGCTGGAATCAAGAGGACTTCTGGCGTTTTGTTGGTGGTGTTCGGGTTGTTTGCCATGTGTACAAGCTCACGGATAATGGAAATAAATGGCGTAATTCCACTTCCGCCACTGAACATCACAAGCTTTTCATACCTGCGTTATGTTATGTAAGTCTTAAAATGAACATTTTTTGAACACATAACTCATTTATTTATTAATTTTGCTTACTTATGAAAATGGGTTGTTGCAGGTCCGTATGGGCCTTCTACTGATACTTGAATATGATTTACTGAAAGCAGAGAGAGCTGTTCATACAGTTTTTGTGACCAGCTTCCTTCACTTTTTATTACAACACTTAACCTTTCAGGTTCCAGATTGCTGCTAGAGGTTATAGTGAATGGATGCCATTGAAGTTTTGATATTTTAGGCACATTTACAAATATTGAGCTCGTTGGATTGTAACTCAGCCCTGCAAAACATAAGGCTTAATGATATTGTAAGTAGAAAGATTCAGTCTAACTAAAAAGTTAAGATTATTCTTGAAATAGTGATACTTTTGTGATCAAATGTGATAAATTAGTTAGGCTTAATGATATTGTAAGTAGAAAGATTCAGTCTTACTAAAAAGTAAAGACTATTCTTGAAATAGTATTACTTTCATGATCAAATGTGATAAAGTAGTTATTTTTAATAAAAGTTTATGAACAAAAAAAGTGTTGTAGGTCTCAACCCAACCCAACCGACCCGTTTCATTCCTTTATGAAGAGCACTTGTTTTGCAGATCACCTGGGGTTTTGGAGAAATTTAATTCAACAGCTCGGCATGGTAAAACTCGTGCTGAAACTAATCTAACTTTCTGCTGGGATTGCAGGAACCGTAGCATCCGGTCTATGAGAAATAGGAAGAATCCCGGGAGTGTAATCCAGCAATAAGAAAATCCAACATGTAGTATAAAGAATACCACAAACAGAATATACAGATGATGGGTGTAATAAAAGAGCTCAAAGATGTTTCTTCTTATACAAGGTACACTCGTCAACCAAATACCCAATCCTGTAAGCAAACTCACTTCTCCTGCCACATTTGATATCCCAATTTTTCCCCATTTTAGCATCTGCATCAAACAAATCAGTTTTCAGTAATCCTTTAAGCGTGTTAAACTATGATCGTATGGAGATTGGAGCATACTTGTGAAATTTGGTGTGTGTTCGCCCAGAAAACAGTGTAGCATATGCCATGAGCGGTGAAGAAAACCATAGTAATATGTCCAACCCATATGTGATACTTGATGCTAGATTCTGAAGTTAAACCAATTAGCCGCAGCAGTGGTGACCCACGGGTCACTGGAAAGAACAAAAAAGCTAGACATATGTTACCAACAAGGCCTAGCATTAATGCCATGCTGTCTAACTTCACTTCCCACCTGCCAAAATTGTCAAAAATTACCTTTTGATTAAAGAATTTGTTGGATGCATTATACAGTTTTGGAGTGAGATTTGCTTACACTTTTTCGTTCATTCTGGATGCTGACTGTACAGTGATGGTGGCAAACATGGCCTGTGTGTATGATGAGATGCACCAAATCAACAGCCCAACAAACATGAAGACAGAGAGTAATTCTCTCCAGGTAACAATGCCAAGTGGGCCTCTTACAATCACAGGTCGTCCCGATAAACCCATCAAATTTTTCTTGGAGATACTTGAACTAACAAAAAGATTTGAAATTTCATGGTTATAGAAATTAGTTATTTAGTTATATTAGAGGTGAAGAGATGGGCGGGTTGAATGACGGGTCATACTGCATTCGGGTTGAAAGGGTTTTTACAGTGTGAGTTGAAACTTGAAAGGGGGCTGCACTGGACTTGCACTCAAATTATTTTCATTTTCTTAGCGTTTTTGAAGCAGTTGATGTGTCAATTATGATTATAAAACATCATTATTACTTTGATAAAATAAGCTTATTATCAGCTTATTTGATTTGAGAGGTTGTATGCTTAACAAGTTTAGCATGATAAATATAAAAATAGACTTTTGAAGCACAAAACTCTGTTACAAGAAAAACCAACAACAATCCATTGGTTTCTCAACTGGTTTGTTTATCTCAGTTCAATTTGTCTTATTCATGGTTTAACTATACCGCTGAGATGTAGTGTCGGCATGTGTTCACCTTTGATTGTTTGAATCGTGGGATTGCTTGTTTTCCAGGTGAAGGTATATGCATGCCAAAGCTGCAATCAAGAGGACTGGGGCTGTGTAAACTAAAATATTCCCTCCTGCACATGTAAGATAATATAACAAAAATTACATCTAATGCTTAACTTAAAAGATACATGTCAATGGACCAAACTTGACATTTTCCCAATAACTGGACCATAAGTAACCGGTTCCCATCCCATCATTCGGGTTTCAGTTCAGTTTTGCTCATTTGAAAACAAAACAACACTAGCAAAAGTTCATGCCGCGCGTCTTTGGCACGTTGAACGACACAAACCTTGTTGGCCGAAAAATGTCGAATCAGCGACAGAATGGATGCGTGGTAACCAATGTAGCCAAAATGTATTTGTAGGCGTCATGACCCATATCATCATGTAACCCATGAAAATCCCCATAGCCATCAGCCTTATTGCTGTTTGAATCATTTTGCTCATATTTTCTTTTTTACTCTCAAGATTGAATTCTTGATATATACAACAAATGGTGTGGAATGTTGATGGATTAACAGTCGTTGTGGAGGGATTAGTAGTACAAATTAGGAGCTAATTTTCACACATGGCGGGAAAATAAGACTTCAGATATGGTTCAAGCCTACACTTTCTTTCTCTTAATTTGTTATTATTCCATTTAGTTTATTATTTTTCTTATTTTCTCCAATCGCCTATCTAGTCAAACGTGATAGACAAAGATAGTTTATCAAACATATATAAGATATAAAAAGTTGTTTAAATAAAATTAGTTACCGTTTAACATTGTTAACCATTATTTTTCACATTCTTTGGCTGATACGGATGGCAACTCATGACTTGAACTTGTTCTAGGATAAGATTCAATGGGATCCAGGTTGAATATTATTCAAAGATTAGAAAATATTTAAGCATTTTATTTATAGTTATCGTATCTT
>BJCM01073483.1:0-10473 GCA_018326385.1 Flaveria bidentis | reverse complement strand
TTTTTAATAAAAATATATTTTATAATATACAAAGAATATAAATAATACTATTAGCATTTAACTTCATTATTAAATATGATTGACTTATCATACTAATAATGTACAACAAAATTATATACGAAAATAGACATGTGTTCAAAACTTATTTTACTTAGGTTTGTTTGGTGAGCAAATGTTTAAATAGTTCAAACATTTGTTTTTGAATGGTTAATATTATATTAATGTTGAATGGTTAATATTATATTAATGTTGAATGGTTAAGACCTATTATATGAATTGATCAGTCATTTGTCATTTAATAGTTAAGCGATATACTAGCTCTTCATTATTCAAACCTCTTGATAGTTCAGAGATCTTATTGGTTTATCACTTAACTAGTTTTAGTAAACCCGTGTATTACACGAGTTGAATAAATAAAATATCAAATAGAATTTATTAGTTATAAAATGAAATTTTAAGATAAAATATGATTGAAATCATATATAAGTAAGAACTATAATTAAAAAATAATAATATCAACTTTTTAATCTTTTTTTTTAATTTTTATATTTTTCTGAAAGAAATTTAAATAATTTTGTTCCAAAGCAAACATTTTAAATTAAAATATGTAAAATTATAAAACTTATTATAACTCTCAATTTTGTTTGTTTTTTGTATATAAAATTTCTACTTAATAACATCAATTTTAAAATAATTTATATTTTAAAATTTTTGATGTTTAAAAAAATATTTTATTAAAATTTATTTCCTTAGAAAACATATTACTAAAAAGATATTTCTTAACTTATTATTAGTAATTAAATAATAAGATATTTAATTGAAGAGAAACGAAAAAATTTTAATAAGATGAAATATGATGATGACACGTATTTTCTTAACTTATTATTACCCTTTTATTAGAGGAGAGATACATTAATAAATTATCAAGAGTTAATCTCTGTTTTCGTCCCTGAGTTTTGCAAATTGTCTCCACTTGAGTACCAACGTTTATTTTGTCTCTATTATTGGCCCGAGTTTTGCAAATCGTTTCTATTTTAGTCCTTTTGACTAACAATGTTAACATTTTCTGTTAGATTTTTAAAAAAAAAACCAAAATACCCTTAAAGGCTATAAAATATCACCATCTCATCCTCCCTCTTTCTTCCTTCTCTACAACACCACACACCAGTGCTACCACACACCACATCTCCAATATACACTGGAAATGTAAGAACAAATACCATCGTATTGTCCTCTTCCCGCCTTCTCCAATCACATCTCCACCATGCCACCACCATCATCTCCGTCGTGCACCACCGCACCACCCCTCACCACCATCCTCCTCCTCCCCCTCACCACCGACCTCGACTTCGACTGCACCAACCGTTGGATCCATATCTGCCACCTCCCCCCTCAATTCAACTTCCACATCCTCACCAATTGCTCCGCCCAACACCACCCCTTCACCACTGACCTTTGCCCCTTAACCGCCAACCACGGCCTCGGCCCCAAAAACCACAACCAATCCCACTCATGGTTCAGCACCAACATTACCCTCCTCGAACCATTCTTCCACTGACATATGCTCGAATACCCCTGCCTCACTAACGACCCCTCCGCCGCTGACACCATCTTCTTCCCCTATTACGCCACCATTAACTCCCTCCGATACTTCCACGACGGCGATTACAACTCCTCCGCCATCCACGGCCTCCACCTCTACCAATTCCTCCGTCGTGACTCGCCGGATCAGCGTGGGATTTAAGTCAGTCGTTGGGGAATGATCCCGTTTTGTGGGGCACTTTGTTTCTTGAATTTCCGGAGTTTTTTAATCTCACAACCCTGACCCTAGAATCGAGAGCTTACCCTTGGCAGAACAATCGATCCTTTATTGATCGATGTCAAAGTATCAATCAAATAAGATGTAAAATGTGTGTTCCTATTTACCTTAACTAGTTAGGGTAAGTAGGGTTGTCGTGGAATTAGTGGTCGGTGTGTTGTACTTTGATTTGTAAGAAAATGGATTAACTAATGGATTATCAAACTATTGCCTCTTGCCTGTGGAAAGTGAATTTTAGAATGATTAACAACTTGATTAAGAAAACAAATTGCAAGTAATGAAAATTGATTAGAAGACGATTATGAAAAAGGGTAATCCACCCCGAGATTCAGGTTCGGTTCTAGGTAATCGCCTAGTTCAACTCGGTGGAAAATCCTTAACGGGGATTTTATACGTGTAATGATTAAGTGACAGAGATAACCAAGACTTAACGGGTCTTAGTACACCATGTCAATTGAATTAACAATCAAAACCTTGCAATCATACAACTTGCGCATAATTATATGAAATTCAAATCAATATTTATTAAAACAATTGTTTAAACAATCAAACACAAGTTAAACTTATAAAAGAACTTAACAGGTTCTAAAGTTTAATCCCAACACAAATTGAACATAAACGAAAAACCTAAAAACACGAAACCTAATACCCGAGGTAGATCACGAAAAGTTTAGCCTTGCATCTTCATGAATTCGGAAACAAGATCGGATTGGAAGATGATCTGATGGATTTGAATGAGTTAGAGAAGTAGAATTGACCTCAAGAATCGTCCAAGTTCGTCCCTTGTTGCTCCCAATGAGAATTAGGGTTTTAAGAATTATTAATCTTCTTTAAATATGGTCAAAACCCGAGAAATTTAGTCAGCCCTTTCAACACGATGTAAGCTACATCCCTAAGGACGTAACTTACGTCCTCTCTTGGATCATACGTTCTAGCCTTCTGTCCTACGTCCTCATTAACCTCCCTTTTGGTACCGACGTAAGCTACGTCCAAAAGGACGTAACTTACGTCCTCTTTTGGACAAATCCTCTTTTTCTCCTTTCTTTCATACTCTGCACCTGCAATTCACAATCGTCCAACGTAATCGCATTCTATGGTAATTATATAGCAAAAACATGTATTTAACTACTTAAAACACATATACATCATGAATGCATCACATCCCCACACTTATCATTTGCTTGGCCCCAAGCAAACTCACTTATGACATTACACTATCATTAAACAAATACGATCCATCCATGTGTCCACCTTCTGTTAGCTAGGGTCCCAAGTCATATCCACTTCTAGTTTCATACATAACGCTATAAATTTGTAAGCAAAGATATTACTTGTTTGAAATATGATTTATCTAACCAAACCCAACAACTTTCTAGTCTTCCTTATGCATATAATCACACCTCTCACAAGTTTCACTCCTCTCGGTTTAGTATCTGGTCTAGCAAAAGGCGTGCTAGTATATCAGTGTAGTACTCTCAACCAAGAACAATTCATGATTACCATAAGCTTGCATAATGATCGTGACTCCTTCATATAACACAAACCATGCACACATCAAAAGGGCTTTGAACGGTTGTATTGTAGGGCTTTGGGTTTAGGTATTGATAAGGAATTTGGAGTGGCTAAAGGTTATGAAATCCAAATAAGAATATTGAACATACTACACAATACATAACCACTACACAATGAATTTGGGTAAGCTTGACCCATATTCAATATTATTAATACTGAACATGACATTCATATTGTGGTCATTTTGACCTATTATTTCTTCTCTTCTTTTTTTTTTGATGATTATATCTAAATAATTTAATGCTTCTAACAATATTATATCTAAAATTCAGACAATACTTATCAGATTTCACCACACGTGCTTAAAAAGTAAAAAGGTTTGAAAAGGCTAATGGGTTGATTCGGTTTTAAACAAAATGAAGAGGTTGGGGCTCAAAGTGGCAACTAGGGGATCATTTTAGGGTAGGATAATACAATTGAAAAAGGCTAATAAAACAAGGGTTCATCCTAGTGCCTTAATCATGTATGTGCAATAGTTTGGTTCATGATCTTGAAACGTATCACTTAAGCAAGTTCTAGAATAATGTAATCGTTTTGGTAAACACACATGAAACGAGAATGAGCAATTAACCTGTTGATGGTCTAAACTCAAGCATAGGCTCAATCCTCACAAAAATGATGATGGATAGGTTAAGGATGTGACAACATGCATAAAGAGTCCACTATCTAGCTAGTCACCCCGGTTAACATCCCAATCAATTTTCAACATCGCTCCTTTTGTAGTAAGATGACCATGACTAAGGACCCTTGCTTGTGCATAGGTTAACATATTTTCATGATTTACATTGAAAAATTTAAGCTTTCATGCATAAATAAGTCACTTTAGGGGCATTTTAAATCTTTCCCTCATCCCCACACTTAGACCTTACATTGTCCTCAATGTACATTTTAAAATCGTTGGGTGAAACAAGGGTAGTATCCAACATCCCATCCTTTTCTCAAATGAAATCACAAGGCTAATTTTCCACACATGCACTATGTCTACCATACAAATCCTAATTAAACACATTCTCTTAACATAACACTTAACATACCACCAAATACAAAGCAACAAATAATTGTTCCTAATTTATCACACACCACCTACTAGTTAAAACATCACAAATAGTTCAACATAATTATTAAATGAGAAAAAGCATGTGGGCCTGATCGTAGGATCAGCGAGTGCATCAATAACCACTAGATGGTGGTCCTGGGTATGGTTGCCCAAAGATGCTCTCGAAGAATCCTTTTCTGACATCGCCCATATCGAATGCATCCGCCCGATTTGAACTCGATGCACTTGTTCCATAAGTCGGTGGTGTAGTGGTTGGCAACTACACAAATGGTGTAGATTGCGGATAAAATCGATCCACTTGTTCCATCAGTCAGTGGTGTAGTGGTCTCATCAACTAACATGCCAATTGCTGGTAGGCTAGCAGGAGTTCGTGCTTTCGCAAAAATAGGAAGATCTTCAGCACTATCTAGTAGCGCTTATGAGGTATATCTGTTTTTTCCCTTTTTTTGAAGATTAGCATGATACACGAACTTTTCTTTGATATGATTGTTAGCTATATGACAATTTTAATATGCTCCAAAACTCACAGTTATCTCAATGCAGGAGGGGATAAAGCTGATTTTAGGTTCAGTTGAAGATGATATTGTGACAACGATGTTGATTTCACTCTCAATAATTGCTACCAGATCATCACACTTGATTTCTAGGCAGTTATTACTTTGTTCCCCATAAGATTTTACGTGTCTTATAACTCCAATAAACATTAGGACAAGTCAGAAGAATTTGATACGTCAAACTGACATATGTGAAGTAGATTTTGATTAGTCGGTAAGGTACTAAGTTTAATGTACATGTCACTTCCTGGTTCAGGTAGATCTGCTCCTAACATTTTTAAGCCAAGACAAGTCATTGTCACTAAGAGCAACATCATTAAGATGTCTAAATATTATTTTATCAAGAAGTCGCTTTCGTTTTTCTCCACCTACAGAGCTGATGAGTGCAATGTTAAACATGCTAAATGGAGAACTTCCACTAGTGATGCAGAATGATGCTATTCATATTTTGTATGAGGTTGGTATGGTGTTTTTAGTCTTTGAATATGTCACAAATATTTGTTGGAGGTGTCAGTTTGACCCATTAATTATGAACGGACCGGGTGAGGTTATTTTTTTAGTTTAAAAGGAAACGGGCCAGACAAATCAAATGAATCAAACGAGCAAATAGTCAGCTAAAGTGTATGTTTTTAAGATTTATCTGAAGAAATCAGACTACTAGTATTGAAAGAACTTAACTTTGATAAAAAAGTGTTTTGGTTCAATCTCGTCCGACATGTTTCGACGTGTACAAGAATTTGCCTCTTTAGACGGGTTATTCAACCTGCTCATTTTCTACCTCTATACGTCATTGTTGTCATTGATATATAATAAAAGAAATATATACTATAGTAATCGTGTCTTATGTTTTTGAGGCAATTTGCAAATCCTGATGTCCAAGGTGTTAAGCTTCAATCCTTTAGAAATAAATGAATGTTTTACCAAGATTTTAACCATTGTCCAGATCTTAGTGCAATCTTCAATGATATCAAATAGACTCTTTGTCATGGATTATCTAGCAGACATATCTGTGAAGTTCACTAGAAAAATAGCCATGGTAGATGATGAAAATGATACTCTGGCATCCCAAACGATTTCTTTTCTCATGGTGCGTGTCACTTTGCTGGCAAACTTGATTTTAGATCTTAACCAACCCAACTTAGAAATGGAGCAAGAGATCTTGAGCTTATTTAAAGCTATTAATGTTCATCTACACAAATGCCCTGGTCTTGGTGAATTTGCTTTAAATAAGCTCCATCTTTTTATCAAATGCCTGCTGAATAAGGATCATGGAACAATCAGGTCAAAGCTTATGGTTCGTGTATCCAAAGTGATCGGTTTGTGTCTAAAAAAACATGGTGAAATATGGAACTTTGAGTTGCCAGATCCAAATTGTTGTGAGGCTATTGATTAGAGATGTCTGTGGATGCAGTTGTTTTGATTACTATGTGCACATTATCTACTATCTTCTATTAAGAAAAAAATTTGAAGAGTGCAATTTTGATCATGCATACATGATTGAAAATGAAATTTTTGCTCTTGAGAAAGCAAAGAAACTTATGGAAGTGAAAGACTATCGGTCTGCTTACAAAGCTGGAAAATATGCGTGTTTATAGGGGGCATGGTTTATCGCTGCTTTTATTTTTGGAGAATTAATAACAAATGTTAATTCTGACTCCTGTCATCAATGGTTAACATCTTTGACTTTATTTGCATATTCAGAAATGCAAATCCTGTATTGGAGTTTACCAAAAGAACGGTCAACTTTGTTAAATTGGTTAGTCAGTAACAGATCTTCTTTACCTATAATAGGAGTTTTGGGTGAATCAAGCAGAATGGCAGATCATGAGATTGAAAATCTTGATGGGGTTCATAAAATTCTTCAGGTTTCAAAGGAAATGCTATTAGCCAATGATGTTACACCAAGTGGCCGACACTATTTCCAGATTTAGTTTTTGTATCTAAGAGCAAATGTTATAGAAATTGTAGCTCATGTCTTTAGGCTCATGGGCACTGATTCATTTAGCAAAGGGCAAAACAAAGATATGCATCATGGTGCATCATTGGTTCAACCACTTAAGCAACTTTCAATGCGATTAATGAAACTAGTGCACGAGTATGATCTAGTTGCTACATCGTATATGGGCATGGACCCCTCAAGTGTGGTCATCATTTCTGCTTATGCGTTAAGTTGTTCAGTTTTGGCCTTTATAACTAGATTTTCTCTTTTCTTTCAATTCGAAAATGTTAATTCACGGAGTAATTTTCATGTTACGCTTATATATGACCTTGTAACTCGGCTTTGACATATAGACCAGGAGACCTGCAAAGAGCTTTTGTTGCTATTAAAGACATGTAATTATCAACCTAAGAGCTTCTTTGGCCAACTATCCAAAACTCAGAGGTTGGAAAATGCATATCAGGTAACAAGTATTGTAAAGATTTGTCGTTTTGCGATCAAGGGAATTGTTGACTTACAAAATGCAACAAAAAGAATGCATGAAAATGATGATGAGATTCGACTCCAAATAGTTAATGGTGGATTAGACCTACAGCTAGATGTTTTGAAGAACTGGTTAGCTGTCTCCTCCATGACTCCAACGTATTTTTTCAGTATAAGGTATGTCAAATGATTACATCTTGTTATTTATTGATATCTGTAAATTGAACAGATCATGTACATTTTATAAGATGCTATAGCCACATCCTCTTAACTTACAATGGGTCGATTTGGGTTAGAAAAGAACATGTTAAATAGGTCAAAAGTTGTCAAAAAAATGTACTTTTATGCAGAAACCTACTAAATAATCTTATTTAAATAGTTAGATTGTTAATGAATTTGTATAATCTTATAATCATGTCCGGCACACTAATTATATAAAATACGGTACACATTCCGATCACATTCCGGAGTCACACCACCGGTCGGAACCCCCACTGTCACCGACCACCGTACACATTCCGATCACACCACAAAACCGACTAAGAGTCAAAGCCGGAGGCGAAGGCGGTGGGAGTCTACGGGTCGCGAGGGAACCATCACGCCACACCATTCGCCACTGCGGGTCAAATTGACCGGCAGCCGAAAACAAACATCCCCTTATTCTAAGCTAAAATTTATATATACGCAACTTTATAAACCATATCACAAAAATATTATTTCATTCCATAGTGACTTGGCATTTACATAGCTAGCTTGTGTAAATGCACAAACCAATCCATTAAAAGAAATTTTTTTATCAAAGTATTACAACAAATAGAACAAATCGACTATTGACTTGCTATGTAATGTATATCCATCATACATACGTATAAACCATATATACTTACAAAGCACTTACATTCTTAACAAAAGAAAATAAGTATATCTTTTAAACAGCCAGCAAAATATGATTTATTCCATGAAAAACTAGCAAGGGGCTAGATGCAATTTAAACAAATACATGTAAAAGTAACGGTGCGGTTTTTGACCTCAAATGTCATGCGTATCCATCATACATACATATAAAACATACATGCCTCAATTGTGTGTTGAACCTACCATTTAAAAAAACAAGAGAGATACACTTTGAACACTAGACTATACCTATTGCTATGCTAGTAGTCGTCCGCAAACCTTTTTTTATATATAGACTAGTTAGAAACTCGTGTGCTACACGAGTTAAATAAAAATATTAAATTAATAGTCATTAATTAATAATTAAAAAAAATAAGTAATTGTTTGTGATAATATATAACTGAAATCAT
This sequence comes from Flaveria bidentis, assembly GCA_018326385.1. Taxonomy (NCBI): domain Eukaryota; kingdom Viridiplantae; phylum Streptophyta; class Magnoliopsida; order Asterales; family Asteraceae; genus Flaveria; species Flaveria bidentis. The sequence goes on along the minus strand of BJCM01073483.1, from coordinate 1,745 downwards.
GTATAATTAACTACCTTAAATAATTAAACAATAACAACATTTTTAAAATATTTTTGTTTTTTAAAAGTTGTTTTAAAACATTCTATTTTTTCTAAGATATTCTCTTTTAAGCAATGTCATTTCTTTTAAAAAGTTCTTGTATAAAAACTTCATATTCCATAAAATTATGTTTTTAATAAAAAATCTATGACTTATAATAAAATAATGTTTTTTAAGACACATGTCATCATTTAGCATATCAAAAAAATATTCTTCCCGCCTCTTTATCATAATAAATATGAAAATTATAAAAATAATTAATTTGACTTTTCTTTTTAACTAAAATATGTTAAAACAAAATATCTATATTTATGTTTCTTGTCTATCTCATATTAAATTATAGTTATTGTAAATTAGTAAACTAAACTATTAAACATCTAAGATATAAATGTAGTTATTTTAATAATTTATTAATACATAGTAAATATAGATTAATAATTTATAATTCATTATGTGTTATAACTTTTAAATATTACTTATATTTTTATTTCACTAATAGATAATAACATTTAGAAAATAAAATAGTAATAAATCTAATGATTTTGATATGTTTTATTTATTCCAACCATATAATACATGGGCTATAACATAGTATTTTTATAACACAAACAAACATAAATAACACCTTTAACATTTAATATTTTTTATTAAACGACTAACTTGCTATACCAATAACATATGATAAATAATTGACTTGTCATGCCAGTGACATGTGATAAAATAACATCAATAAAACATAATTATTACAAAAAGACGTTGGACTCAGAGGCACGAGGCTACGAGTAGAGATGCACATTTCGGGTTTTGGGCCGGACCCGAAACCGGGTTGGGCCCAATCGGGGTTTTTTGTACCCGGATATTAACCCGGGTCGGGTTTACTTGCGGGAAAACCCTACCCGCCATACCCGGGTAGGGTCGGGTCGGGTCCGGAACCGGGTCCAATACTGGGTTTAGTTTATTTTTTCTAATTTTCTTTTCTTTTTTTATGTCCAATACCGGGTTCAATATCGGGTTCAATACTGAGTTCATTTCGGGTTTAGACGGGGTCGGGTTCGCTAAAAGACTCAAAAACTAAACCCGGTCCCGACCCTACGGGTTTAAACGGGTTCGAACCGGGTATGCCTCCCATCGGGTTGTACCTAGAGATGTACAAACCGGTTTGGGGGCCCAAACCGGTTCGGGTTCCAAACCGAAACCCGTTTGGTCAAACTCGGTCAAAACCGGTTTGGCCCCAAACCGGTTCGGGTTCAAACCGGTTTCAATCCATAAAAACCCAAACCTATCAAACCGGTTTGGGTCGGTTTGGAACCGGTTCAGGCCCAAACCGATTTTTTTTTAATTTGGATTTTTGTTATATTCAAATAAAATTTTAATCTTTTAATTAAAACATAAACATTTATATAATTTAAACAATTTATAACATTTTATAACATATATAAAAAAGTTATATTATTTAAACAATTTATAACATTTATAAACATTTAAAACATTTATACAATTTAAACATTTATACAATTTAAACATTTAAACAATTTAAACATTTAAACAATTTAAAACATTTATAAACATATATATATATATATATACTATTTATTAACATTTATAAACAATTTAAGCATTTAAACAATTTATAACATTTATAAACAATTTAAACATTTTAACAATTTATAACATTTAAAACATTTAAATAATTTAAACATTTAAAA
>BJCM01073466.1:0-15765 GCA_018326385.1 Flaveria bidentis | reverse complement strand
TTAATATAATTTATTATATTTTTATAAAATTTATCAAATAATACAAATTTTTTTTGAAATTCGGATAGTGAAATCCACTATCCGAAATTTTCGGATATCCGAAAATGAACACCCCTACCGGACATAGGCCGGAGGTGTGGCCGGAACAGGGTTGGTCGACGGTGGGTTTGGGTTGTTAAACGAATTTACAATTCGGTCTCTGTGGTTTTACAAGTTTATTATTTTATGACAAAACTTTTAAAACAAAGTTTTAATAATTACATTTCTAACTCTATACTTTATAAAATCCAAATTTTAAATGATTATTTCATTTATTATTTATTACACATTATATAAATTATATATCTTATTAATTATCAAATTATTAAGGTGGTAAAACAAATTGTTAGAACCCTTGGAAGATTAACATTTAGTCTTTTATTTTCTATTTTATATTTTGTACTAGTATAGAAACTAGTTTTGTAAATTGTTAGTTCCTTAGTTTCTAGTATAAATAGCTTATACTAGAGTAGAGAGAGTTGGAGTGTGAGTTTTGATTGTTAACTGCTTTCTTACTCTTGTAATTGTCTTTGCTATATCAATGAACTGTGAATTTTGTTGATATTGCTTGATTTGATTACAATTGTTTGTGTTTTTCTTTGAATTGTTTACATAAATCATTACAGATTGAATCAATTGATCCTATCAATGATAATCTTGATACATCTATTTATCTTTATAAATCTCATATTTAATATAAACTTATATAACTTTTGTAAAATTTTGGAATATAATTATTATTTTTATATAATAATTAGAATTTCATAAATGTTATATAAAACCACATAAATTTATAAACTTATTAAATGGAAGATTAAATGTAAATTTTAAATCACCAATTTCATGAAATTAGTTAAATAACACATTGATTGTTTAAAAAAAATCACCAAAATGATAGAAATAGTTTTAATTAATGTGCTTGATTTATAAAACCAACAGAACGGGTTCGGGTCTATATTTTCAAAATGAGCAGATGTTACAATCAATGAGCTAAGTTCGTTAAACCTATGTGTGCTTCTTTTTAACATGTTTGTGTTGTACATTGGTCATTCCCTTTGTACCATGTCTCGAAGATATTAAACTACATTGTTGTATCAATAAGAACTATGTAAAATCCAAAAAAATAATCAAATAAATAAATTTCATTAAATAAATAATTGACATTAACTTATATTTAGTTATATGAATGTGGTTTACACGGGCGAGTCCTAGATTGCTAGAACACAAACAACTTAATTTTCTTTTTGTTACAGACTCAAAAAATATTATTTTAAACAATAATAGAATAGAACAAATTAAATCACATGTTGTCACTTTGCAAAACCAAACCATTTCGCTAAGAAAAACGGATTCTTTCCTTTTTCACGAGCCGAACCACTTGAATTTGCTGGTGACGGAGCTTGTTTTGTTTGTGGTTTTGGTTTTGCTGACACAAGATAATGATGTTAAAATCAACGAATAAAAAAAGTATAATTTATAGAATTGAAGAAAAACGATATAAACTAATACCTGGTGGTGCAAATCCGTCGGGTTTTGCTTGATTTGGATCCTTTCTCGAGCTCTTTTCAAATGTTTTTGGGGATCGATGCTTTTTCTCGGGGGTTTGGTCTTCTGGTGGCGATGCATTCTCAAGGTTGCCTATGATATAAAAACGACCTTTTCAAGAACACTTAAAAAAGTAAAGGTGCTGATTTTAACCCTCTTACTTTTAAATGTATCAATTTTATTAGGTATTGTTTCCTTTAAATGCATAACTTTTTAACTAATATATAATTACTAATGCCAAAGTTAAAAAAATATCTTTAGTGTATACGGTTTCGTGATTTACCCTTTTCTTTTCTCAAAAGTTGGATTACGCTATAAATTATGCAAAGTTGGAATATTAAAACACTACTACTAATTATGCAAAGGCTAATTGTAAAATCAAAATCCATGGTCTCTTGTTAAATCCGAACGGATTAAATTTCTTAACTTTAAGAAATTTGTTTATCAAGAGTTTTAAATGACTATCTTTAACCTTTTTAATTTTATTGAACAACAAAAAGAATTTTATATACCTATGATGGTTAGAAAAAGTTAACAAACATCTCATACAGAAATTACATAAATAACATAGGATTTCTCAACCTTTTTAAATTAAACTCAAATATGATCTTTTAAATTTGTGTAGAAGGATCAGACGACCTTTAATAATGATCTTTTTAACGTTATATAGTATTTGATTCTAGTTTTATCAAATATGTCGTTCATTGCATGTGAAGATCATTTAAATTTGTGTCTTCGGAACAATGAAAACTTACTCTCATTAGGAGGCTTCCCGTAGTTCTTCCTAAGAGCTTCAAAGAAAGCACCATCTCTTTGTTCTTGTGTCACTACCAAAACCAGAGAATTAAGATTTTGATCTATAAAAGAGTATAATAGTCATTTCACATTAAAAACGTAGTTTAAGGAAATAAAGAATCGTACATTGATCATACAAACTATTTCCATAGTTGGGCGCAGAACCAACCGCGAGCAAACGTGCAGCCTCAGTGTCCTTGGTTGTAGCTACGTTCAAATTTTGTGTGTCTAATAAAATACCCGCAAGCTGTTTAAAATAAAGTTATAGATTAAACTCGAGAGTGAGAGTTTTTTATCATTGAAAAAAACACACACACACAAAACCAATTAATTACCATGAGTTTCTTCAAAATGGGGTTTTGAAGTAGATCGTATGCATCCTCGCAGTAATTATCCGTAACAATCGTGCACTTGGATCCAACCTGTTCCATGAATCAGGTTTAACAATTTTCGAGTATAACTAAGACCCGATGTTTTGACAATCTTACAACATTTTAGTGGTTTATCGACTCTTTTTATGAGTTATAAAGATCATATATTCATATTTATCATTTTGTTAAAAGAGGCTCGTCTAAGTGGTGTAATAAATACATAGGACTTGTCATTTAATGATATCTAGTACATAGTGATATTAATGATTTTGTGTCACGTAATGAATAATGATACAGATTTGGAAGTAGCATTAGATGAGTGTGTCTCGTTCTAAAAGAAACTTTCAAGTTTTTTAACGAGAAAACTAATGATTTTGCTTATTGAGCTAATTTAAAAAGTTGCTTATAACACGATATGGTAGGGGGTAATAAAAATCATGTTTTTCTTATTAGTTAGCCAAAGTTGAGAGGATTTTACACCATATAAAACCAAACTGAAAAAACAACTTGATCCGACTATTTTATATTATTTTGAAGTATTTACACAAACCTCGCCATTCGTCTTCAATATTTCTTGACCAACAACAACGATGCTCAACTGTTTGTTCATCATCAAGACCTCCAATTCTATCTGATGTCAATACACCAATCAATCATACACAAAACACCATTATATATCATCTACCTTCATGATGACTAAAATCACAATAAAATTACAGAAACAAACCTCATCGGAAAACAATATGGCGGCGGCATCAACACCAGCATGGTGGAACAACCACGCGGCTTGCCGCTGCTTCCACATCTTCCCCCTACTCACATTCAGCACCGGCACCACCATCTCCGCCGTGGTGCCACCCTCCCCAACCACCGCATTCCTCTTACTTCTCATCTTAGTTTCCAACAACCACGCGTATGAAATTGCCGCCACCATTGAACTTGTGCCTACAACATTCATTCTCAAAAAAAATGAGACAGATAAAATAATAAGGTTTCATCTATGAACGATTGTAAACTACACTTTACAACTTTTAAACAACACTATACTACGGGGCTAGCATATGAAACATAGGATCCATAGAGGTACGTGTTAAATGACACATCCTAAACTGTCATGCAAAAATGGTAAGTTGTAGTTATTATGGCTATAAAGTACAATTTACCACTTTTAGAAGTAAGTTTTTCTTAATTGTCGTTTATTTTACTATGACTATACACTACAGTTTACCACTTTTAAACGATTGTTTAAACATATGAAACACAATACTCATACAAAACTAAACTTACTGTTTGAATGTCCAGAGAGAATGATCTTTGCTTTCCCTCTGATTTCCCCTTTCAACAGCTTTTGGATCTTGATCCTTTGAGTCTTCAAAAACCGATTAAAATCCAATTGACCCAATTCAGAATCCTTCAATTCCCCATTTACAGGGATCGAATTGCTCGAAATTCTATCTGTAAAGCACGTCGACGACGAAATCGACCGTCGTTGAGCGGATTCCACCAGGTTCCTCGGTGGCGAAAGGATCTGCTTCTCCGGAAACGAGCACGTAGACGACGATATCGACCTCCGTTGAGTCGATTCCACAAGATGCCTCGGTGGCGATAGCATTTGAGATCCCACATGAGTTGTTGTGGGGTTGGGTTTAATCGGTCTGTTGGATGAAATCATTTGGGGTTGAGCTAAATTGGGGTCGTTTTGGAATCGGGATCTCCGGTGGGTGGACAACCGCGGTGGGACGAGGGTGGTTGGGTCCGCCGTCGCCATGGTGGTAATGGTGGCGGAGGGTAGTGATGGTGGTAGTGGTGGCGGTGGTGATGGGTGTTCGAATCGGGAGCGGCGGTGGGTGGATGCTCGTGGTGGGATGATGTCCGGCGGTGGTGGTGGTGGTGCGGTGGTGGTGGTGGTTGGGTCGCCGGCGTTGGGTGGTTTTAGGATGTTGTTGAACCATTTTTGCACGGCGGAAGCCGGTGACTGATCGGTGGTTGGTGGTGGTGAGTTGGGGTATGGGTCGACGGTGGTTAGGGAGTTATTCCGGCTGTGAGTCTTCTTCGCGGATTTCGTCAATATTTCTCCGGTGAAATTATCCACCGATCTGTGCCTGTGAATTCGTTCGTTAACGATACAAATGTTAGGGATGAGATCAGTATCGTACCGGTGACGAACAAAAATACAAATGAAATATTGAATTGATTTTATCAGTTCAATACCGGTAGGTATTGGTACTATTGAAAATACCAAAAACAAAAGGTGGTGATACCGAAAACAAGAAACAATGAAAGATAGTATTGTCACATATGATGTTTGATCAGTATCAGTTTGGCATGATAGTGATATGTTAGTAGTACTCAGTAAAAATGTTCATCCATATTATCTACTATAGTAAACATGGTAGTGAAATTACCTTCTAGCGGATCTGGAGAGGGGGTCTCTGTCTACAAGCGAAGAAGTGGACAACCTAGGTCCCGAAACACCGAACCTAGGTGACCCACCGAGGCGAGAGGGAGAATTCCCTTCGCCTCGTGACAAGCCACGGTTAGGCGAAGAGGCCACTAGCTTCTTCGCTTCCTCTAACCACTCTTGAGTCAACCTGCTACTCGTACTCCTCGTGCTCGAGTCAAAATCATCATCGTCATCTGCTGCTTCCACACCGTCACCAGTTAGATTATAAACTTTTTTCTCATTGTTTACCGTTCCAAAGAACATATCATTCATGAAATCCGCAATGTCAGGGACTTGTTCTTGGCCCCGACTCCCTTTTCGCCTGTTCTCCGCGAGTTTCTTTTGAAGGTTTTCATTTCCGACACTTTTACTGAATCGTCGTGGTTCCATTAACTGATGAAGATGATCGATACCGGAAACGTGACTGAGAACACTAGGATTTTTATCAAGTTTTTAAAGGGATTTGAAGCCGGCATTTGGAATAACGTCGTCGTATTATTTGTGTAATATTGTATGTTATTCGGCATTATTGAACTATTAGATGATATCTATGTGCCATACGTGATGTTACAAGAGATTTGAACTTTGAAAGTGATGTATTTTTTGAACTTTTCTTATGTGAGAATATATTATTTTGTTTTGTTTTGTTTTGAATGATTATGCATGTGTTGTACGGTACAAATGTTTAAGAAGTGTGATGTATTCACAAATGGACTTTTTCATGAGAGCTTTCGAAAGACAAAAATAGTAAAACAAATATCCGATTATAGAAATGACTGTTTTATCTCTGTAATGATTATTATACGTTTTCTTTTTAAGTTTTGTTGATATATAAAATTATGGTTATTTCATCAAAACTAATTACAATAACAATGTAGAATTAAAATTTAAACACACCTAGAGTGATAGGTTTAGTCTATAAGTTGAAAGCACGTATCGTTGTGATACACAATACATTAAAACTGATTGTAATGACAGATCAATTATAACTAAAAACTTATATGCATTTTTGTAAGAACTTAGACACATTATTGTAATAGGTTAGATGTGTCACAATAAGTTAGACCACATCGTAATAGCTTGGATACACCATCGTAATGGCTTGGATACACAATCGTAATTGATTGGACATATCATTGTAATGAGTTCGCCATACTGTCGCTAGAGGTTTAGACAAACTATTGTAGTTAATAATGGCTTAGATCGGCAGATGACATTTCTTTTAAAATGATATAACAATCATACTAAACTAAAGATGAATATTCTGAATTTTTATGGTATAATTTTGATATATATGTTCTTCCCGTTTGATTTGAGTATTAGCTGTAGAAAATATGTTTACTTTTATATTAAAAGATAGTAATTCTAACGATATTCTCGTTAGTCATGAGAAATATTCTAGTACAATACCGTTTACAAATACGACTAGAAAAATAAATATAAACAATATTTATGTACCAAACTTGATTCGAACATCCGTCTTTAGTATATACTCCAACGAGTCTTCATATAACATTCTTGACACGAGTCTTTATCACGTTCAAATCTTCAAGTATATCCTTTGACTGCAACAATTAACAAACAGAAGATTGACGGTTGTGGTTGAGGATCGTGTTAGACACGGGTCCCTTAAAACAGATTTCGTGTCTCTACTTAAAACAACGTGTCTGTCTCCCAGGGTACAACAACAAAAATAATATGTACTGCCGGAGATTGCCTCAGGCCTGAGAGATCATCGGGTAAAATATGTGTTATGATGTTATGTGGAAATAAGTTAAAGATAATGGAGAATACATTTCTTTTTCTTCTTTTTTTTTCATCATGAGTTTAGTTATATACTCATGCTAAAAACTTCATACTAATGTAAGTTTTATGATTCACAACTAAAACTTCCATTTGATTTATAAAATATTTTATGAGATCAAATTAAAATTCTCATTTTATTCATGATAAGTTTAATATCAATTTTAATAAAAAATATTATCCATAATAAACATTCATAATATTTATTAAAAGACTTGATCAACATAAAACATTCATTTTAATCAATATTTGGTTTTATTAACATTATGCAAGAAATTACATCAATTTCATATTATAATCACCAAACTTTTACTTTCTTCATTCCGACCACTCAACTTCGAGCATCAATATCTAATTCATCTTAGCTTCAGTTTGGACACGGTATAATTCGTTACAAAACTAGAACTTAAACTAATATATACATAACTATTTATATAAAAAAATATATAAATATAATTATTTTGTGTCTAAAATTCCAACATTAACAAACCATAATCACGTGTCAATGTTCGAGTTTTAAATCACTTTAGTTTAAACTAAATTGAATGTAAACTTATGTTTATTCAAGTACACATTGTTTTAAGTTAGAAAATAGATAACTAAGTGGTTTGATTCTTGTTAAAAAGAACAACTTTAATGATAACATTGATTAGTGTGGTTACCTAAAAATCAATCAAGAACCAAATCAGAAAACAATACTAGCTGATCAATGGTGGTCAATGGTTAAGGAGTAGGATTAGGGTTTGGTTACGGGAAAAAATGATATTAATAGGTGTGTATAAAAGATAATTTGTAAAATACCAATATTAATGCTTTTCTTCCAAGTTAAACTCATTAATAATTTATTTAATCGATTACAATTCTAAAGCTTAGCCGTTAATTTTGATGATCTAATGGTTTAGATAATTTCTTGTAATTCTGAAGCTGTTTTTAAGTTTTGAAATGATCAAACCATGTATACCAAAGTTTATTCCAAAACATAAATTATTGATAGATTCATTTTTTAACAACATTTTGATTATAGGTACAAGTGTGTACGATATCTACATAAAAATCATAATAATGTTTTCATATTGTTTTATAACCTTTAAACATTAATTACACATGTACAATGTATGTGTAGGTTGTATTTAATTATTTACCTACACATAAACTAGACAGGTTAAATAATAAATAAATTATGTATTTAACTTTCCGTGCATAATTAGCTATAAGAATTCTAAGTTTCTAACCCAACTACAACTCGGTATGAAGGAATCAATTATTTATATTAAAATTAGCTATAAAACATTAAAATAAAAGCTATAACAATATCACATTCTCAATATCAATTAAATCAGTTTGATTATGTTTATTTGGCATATAATTTTTAACTTATTTTTAGTTCTAATGGATGACTAGTAAAATTGAAACTTAAATGGATAAATCAGTTACTGGTTATACTCTCATCCTATTTTTATGATTTTATGCATGATATCACTAGTAAGATTGAAACTTAAATCATAAAAAAATATTTCTATTAAAATTACTCAATCGTAAGATTAGAATGTTATTCGTCATTATTTCAAACAACTCCCCGCGCATATTTACAGCTAATTTAATAAATATAATGCAGTGAAAGCATAAGATTGCAACAAAAAATTCTAATAACAAATGAAGCACAAAATTCAAAAGGAAAATGTTAACAGTAGATAAACAATTTTCTTAAAGCATTTTTTTACCATACTAATCAGTATCACACAACTAACTAGTAATTTGGCCCCCTAATTGGCCCCGATTCCCCTCTAAATCTGTCAACAAAGTTTTAATTATTTCATCTAGTTGCTGCTTTTTTTAAACAACGGCATTTCATCGAGGTATTTAACGGTGTCTTCCTGACTCCACGTCTTGTAACAGATACAACATCAACAAGGCCGGTGGTTGCTCCAACACTGCGTAATCCTCTAGCTGTCTTCCCCCTAATTTCACTAGTAGATCCGCACATTGGTTCCCATCTCTTCTCGTATGAGTGAGGGTGCGGTTTCGCTCTATCATTATCTTCTGCATGGCTTCCATAATCGCCTTGACACTATTAGGAAAAAAATTGCTACGCATTTTTCCATCACAAATGCGTAGGAAAACATCATTTGTTACGTATTTGCGACAAAAACATTTTGTTGGAAAAATGCCCGTGGCAAATAGTTTACGACACAATTGTGACGCACTATACGACATATTTGCGACAAAAACAGTAGCAACCTACTACGCATTTCCTACTCATTTTCCTAATCACCTTAATTTAATTATTCTGAACTTATTATTCAATTTGCAACGCGTTTGCTACACAATATTATTATTAATATAAAATAAGTATTTTAAAACAACCGACTCAATTGCTACGCAATGTCAAAATATGTATTTAACAAAAAAAAGCCAAATTTGCTACGCAATGTCAAAATACGTATTTAAAAAAACGACAAATTTACTACGCTATGTCAAAATACATTTTTTTAAAAAACAACAAATTTGCTACGCAATGTTATTATCATCAAAATACGTCTATTAAAACAATAACGCTTTTGCTACAATTTTCAAGAACCTATGTGTCAAATTTCTAACGCATTTGCAACGCAAATATTTTTTAATTAATTTTTTTAATAAAACAAATAAATCCAGATTTTTTCTACTAAAAATACAGAAAAAAATTACTAAGCTTGCTTTACAAATCAACCACAATTTCAACCACAAAATATGCTACAAATAAACTACAACTAATACAAACAAAATATAAAAGATTCAAATTACAATCACCGTTTAAGTTTGTTTAAACTACAAAAGTAACATATCTAGATAACAAAACGTCTACTAATTACCAGGAGATTGCTTCCACTTACTCATGAAATCATTCAATTGTTTTTGAAATGTTTCTTGCATTTGTTGCATTTGTTTCATTTGTTGCATTTGTTGTGCTTGTAGTTGAGTTTGTTGTGTTTGTTGTTGCAACTCCTCCCTAGCCATCCTCTCCTCTTCAAATCGGGGTTGCATTTGAGCTTGCAAAGTTTCTACCTACAAATTCATTAAACATGTATAATAGTTAGTGAACAAACAACATAAAATAGTAACAACCATAATAACATCAACGTACTTTTAGTTGTGATTGTTAATACTCAGTATATCATGACGCAATCCCATAAGATGAGGATGGTGTCTCAGTCACCACGTAATTAAGATCCAATGATCCTATCCCGAATACCCGGCTTGTGCGACCGTCTTCTTGCACACGCGCCCACACATCAGGATCATCCTCAGTAAAGCTCCGTCCATACACCCTTGTCATCTCTTGCAAAATCATCCTAAAATTTATCAAAATATGATTTTTAATATACTAAAATTTGATATAAGTAATATACTAAAAATGATAAATATAACTAACGTAAGCTTGTTTAGATCGGTCAGTGCAAAATTTCATCCCTTTTAAGTTATTGATATCAAAATCTCCGGCCCATAGTCTTGCTTTTGACTTTTTGGGAAGGTGAGTATCAAAAAATATCTCTTTGAATAAAGGTTCCCTATGCAATTTCTTTTTCTAAATAAAAATAGATAATAGTTAATGTAATATGTATTAAAATACAAACACATACTATTTTTTTTAATATGATTAGCTTACTAGACTAATCCGATGCTCATCATATCCTATTGACCCGCTCGTGTGTCGAGAAGTTATGCCACTACTATCAGCACTCACGCGGTTACGTGCCGCGATTTCAGACTTTAATATGCATCACATCAAGGTTGTGTCGTATCAACAAGTAACGCCAATATGGATGATCCCAAAAGATGCTTTTCTTTATCTAGTTATGTGTAATCCCAAAACAAGGAGATTTCTCATAATCTTTAGTAAATGAGGTTCCATTGTAAACAGTGGGAAAATGATGTATGGTACGCCATATTTCCACTCTGGTTGGCTCAGGGATACATCTTACACGTGACACCATAATGTTTTTTCAAAAGTTAATCTTATCTTTCAAGAAGAAATATCTCGTAGGAAGATAGTCAAACTAGCATGGTTTCCCTCCAAACGTCAAATTAAATGATCCTGATTTATTTGTGCAATATGGACAAGCAAACTTACGATGTTTGCTCCATCCTGATAACATTGCATAAGCGGGAAAGTCACTAATTGTCCATAGCAATACAACCCTCATTTGGAAATTGTTCATTCGATAGGCATCATAAGTTTCAATGCCATGCGTGAATAACATTTTTAGCTCCTCTACCAAAGGTTGTAGAAACACATCCAGATTGTGTCCGAGATTTTTTGGACCAGGAATGATCAAAGGAAGCTGTATGTATCGCTTTTTTAAAGCTAACCAAGGAGGAAGATTGTAAACCGTAATAAACACTGACCAACATGAATATAGGGACCCACTTGAATTATTTGGACTATGTAACATCCGGTCCATTTTAATTAAAGAATAAACCCGAATCCTTTTGAGTCAATATTAGAAACCAAGTTCATTATGAGGTTATTTAATTTACATTAATGTTTCATATATAATAATTATGTCATTTTAAATTTTATTATTTATAAAGTGAATTTTCTTTATAATCTTGTAAGGTTTCATAAAGAATTATGAAACTTAAACCATTTAAATTTCAAGAATTAAAGTTTTACAAAGAGTTATAGAGTTTATTACTAATTTTGGATTTTAATTATAAAGTTGTAATAAATATATAAAGTGTAAAGTTTTTATAAAAATTCAAAAGGTTTATAAAGACTTTATGAAATAAAATTGATTTATTAATTAAATATGGGTTACAAAGTTAAGGTTTTAAATTGTAAATTTTAAACCTTAAATTAAAATGTTTTTACATAAAATGTTAATGACTATAAAGAACAGGGACCAAATTAAAAATTTTGTTTAAACCAACCCAACCCCACTCCCGTCGGCCCTTCCCTTCTCTGGCCACTTCTCCGGCCAAGCTCCGGTGAGCCTCACACTCAATTTAAACGCAATTAAACAATCATAAACCTATCTTGAACTTTCTAATCAAGACCCGTTTCAATCGAATTAAATTGACTAGTATACTCGTGCACTTGAAACCAAAACCCGTGACTTAATGCCATTATGAGTCGACACGAAACAGACTTTACTAAACCCATTTAACTTAGCCCGAACCTCATATTCAACCTATTTGAACAATTTGTAATTCCAATTTCATCTGAAACACACACACATTATTATCGAATATCATCATCATTCGAACCTGCAACGCAAGCGAAACCCATCTTACAGATGTTATCAATTGCGATTATTGGAGGGAAATTGTTCATTAACGTCTACAGAAGCTTCAGAAACTACTAATTTGATTGAATTCATTCCTATCGATTCGAATTGATCCTTTGCTCTGTCACGGTTGTTCTTGTTCTTGATTCTATCAAAATAAGTTTAAGTCTAGGTAATTAATCCCATTTGTGTACTCGGTTTTACATGGGGATTAAAAGCCTAACCTTTTTTTGATTAACAATATTGATCTGGGAATCAATTTGAACCCAATCAATTCTAGGGTTCATTGCAATTTGGGGGATTTCGTTAAGATAATGTTTTGTTAAATAAAAACCAAAGTAAATCAGATTCAGGGCCTTAGCCCAACGGTAACACACACGTCATATACACGGGCGACCCAGGTTCGAACCTGGGCACCCGCATATATTTTTAAAACAGTTTTTTATCAAATTAGATTTCAGGAAGCATTATTATATCATAACATTAATATAAAAATTGTTTTGTTAATTAATATTATTTTAGAAATTATTTATTAACTTTTGAAATTTTTAAAAGTTATAAGCTCACTTTATTAAAAGTTTAAATGTTATAGAAAAACTTATTTATAAGTTTTTATAAAGAAAATCACGTTAAAACAAACCTAAACTATTTCAAATCATTTTAAATTAATATTTTATAACATCTAAATTACCAACTATTTATTTAATTAATTTTACCAAGAGTTTAAGTAATTAATTTAAAATTAATTATTTAACTTCTACACTTTAATATTCATTCCAACGTTTTACATTAAATGTTTTAAACATATTTAATTACTTTATTATCAATCAATATTTTCTTTATTTAAATTCATTTTCTCTATTTTATTTAATCATGGTAAATCAACTACATTAGTTTAAATCATTTGTAAACCTTAAATCCCAAATTAAAACTCTAGTCTTTCAAATCAATCTAGCCTTCAATCGTTACGTTACTTTTAAATTAATACACTATTCCTTATGTTAAATCCGTGAGGAAAGCGTTGGTGTCTAATCGTGCATATTATTCAAATCATCTTATTACCAAGTAAGTATTCATTGCCCATTTTCATATTTTATATTTTGGGGAAATCATGTGATTATATATATTCAATCATTGTTATTGATTGTTATTCTATTGTATTCAAAAATTCAATTCAATACATATTATGTTAGTACTTGCAATTATGTGTTCATATTTAGATAAACAAGATGATACAATCATTAATTCATGCAACCACGGTAACAATGATAGATCTATTGGTTTAACAAACCCACCCCATTTGTTTAGTCGCATGGTGATTGGAACCGGAATCATTCATTCTATAAGACTTCGTCTGCGGACCGAGTCAATTCAGTCATTAGGCTTGATTGTGTTGGTTTGTCTTTATGTTACACTATTGCATTATAAGTTTTGACATTGCCATGTCAATTGAATTGTTTTCAATAATTTTAAGCAGTCTATATATGTATGCAAACCTGTGTTAGTCACAGGCTAATTCGTTAGCTGACTCGTTACGTTTTCATATGATTTTAGGAAGGAAGATTAGTGGACTTCTAAATGCACACTTAGGATTTGGACTTAGTCAAAGTTAAAGACAAATTTCATTATGTTATCATTTGATTGTATTGTATTGATTGATTAGTACTATTCAATAAAAATGACATTTAATATTATTTCAACGTATTTATTATATGTGCTATGAGCAATCAATTCACATTCGTCCGCCCCGATAATTCCGCCGTCGGTCGGGGTATGACATATTATACGGGTAGAATAAATAAAATATTAGTATAATAAAATTTATTAATTATAAATAATATTCTAAGATATTATATGACTAAAATTATATATGAGAAATTGACTATAACTAATAAAACAGTGATATCAATTTTTAAAAATTTTGTTTTAAATTTTTTTCCAAAAAATAAAATTTTGTTATAAAACAAACAATATAAAATATAAATTTTAAAAATTTTCTTATTATAACTTCCAAATTAATTATTTTTGGTTTTAAAAAATTGAATTTTAAAAATACCAATTTTTAAAATATTTCATTTTTTAAAAAAGTTTTATGCTTTAAAAAATGTATTATTTTATAAAGTTTTATTTATTTAGAAATAACATTAATAAATAGATCTTTTTTGAATTTATTAAATATAAAAAATATTAAATAATATTATTAGTAATTAAAATAAGTTTTAAGATGAGAGAGAGACGAGAAAATTTTGGTGATAATGATTGTAATGCTGTTGCGTGACACCTCAAATTACTTTTTTATTATAATAGTAAGATAAGATGAAAGGGGTTTAGCTATGTGGCATAAGTTTAAGTATTGTTTTGCCACATGACACCTTAATAACATACACTTGTCATATGTCATTTTATTAGAAACTAGGTTAGTTCTCGTGTAATACACGGATTGAATAAATAAAATATTAAAAAATTATTGATAAAAACTTATGTGTAACATCTGTCATTTTTGAAAATATGGACCCGAACCCTTTTTACTGGTTAAATAAATCAAGCACATCATTTAAACTACTTCTTTTTATTTTGATGGTTTTAAAACTATAATGTGTTATTTAACTAACTTTGTGAAATTTGTGATTTAAAATTACATTTAAATCTTTTATTTAATAAGTTTATAAACTTATGAGATTTTATATATATCATTGATGAAGTTATAATTATTATAAAATAATATTAGACTTTAAAATTTCTATGGGATTTATGAAGATAAGTAGAGATATAAAGATTATTTTCTTCTAACCACCTTAATAATTTAATAATTAATATTTAACAAGATTTATAATTTTTGTATATATTTTATAAATAAATAGATAGAATAATCATTTAAAATTTGGGCTTTATAAAGTATAGGGTTAGAAATGTAATTATTAAAACTTTGTTTTAAATGTTTTGGCATAAAATAATAACAATGTGAAACCCGAGGGGCTCAAAGTGTAACTTCTGTTTAAACCCAAACCCCCTCTCCCTGTGATCCTGTGTACCGGTCAATCTCCGACCAAGAACTCCGGCGACCATCCAACCTTTCCAAAACGTCGATTCAAACCTAATTAAACCATTCTCTAAGCTTTGCGACTGGGATTCGAACTTGATACATGATCAAAATCAAATAAACGTGCCCATAATCTCAGTTTAATTCAGAATTTAATGCCATCCAACAACTGATCCGTTACAACTCGAATAAAGACCAAATGATTCAGTTATCCGACCCAAAACGCTCTTGAGATCAATTCTGATTCAAACATACACACCATTGCGAGTAAAATCATGTTAATGCTCATGAAATGAAACCGAAACTCGCATACCAAAGTCTTAACTCGATAAAACTGAAACAACCAAAATTAACATCATATAATTATGGGAAAACATTGCATTTCATCCCTTTACACCATTTGAACCTTCAATTCCATTTGAAACACACACGCACCTCGTGTTCGATCACCATCATCTTCTT
>BJCM01073460.1:7500-22511 GCA_018326385.1 Flaveria bidentis | reverse complement strand
CAGTTTCGCTGGCAGTTTCGCTGGCAGTTTCGCTGGCAGTTTCGCTGGCAGTTTCGCTGGCAGTTTCGCTGCCAGTTTCGCTGGCATCTTCACTGCCAGTTTCACCCAACTTTTGTTGGAAACCATGTTTGCGAAACTATCTGTGAAACTATAGTTTCGCAGAAAGTCTTCATAGTTTGGCTAGATGACTACATAATTTCGCTGGATGAACACCTAATTTCGCAGAACGGGCTAAAATTACGAACCAACCCATTTTTGACCCAAAACTTCAATCTTTTACACCCAAAACCTTGGTTTAACATCCATGAAGCTATATCTAAGCTTTTTACATGTTTTCTTACATAAAAACGTGAGTTTTGGGCGATTCTTTGCCACTTTCAAAAACCCCAAGCCCTAGATTCCGGGTTTACAGTCAAAGAAACGATTAAAGATGTTTTCTTACCTGGATTTTTGGTCTATTCTTGTTGTTTGGATGTCCATGAACATCGATCTTTAATCTCTTGATCAACCGAGCCTTGAATCAGTACTTTCTTTCCTCTTTCTCTCTCTACACTCTCTCTCTAGAAGTTGGTGTTGAGTTGCAAATGAGAGTGGCTCAAGCTGATCCGTTTATATATATTGGGCGTCTCGGGACCTTAAAATCACCGAACACATAACCCGCGAGGTCTACTCGGTCCATACTCCATTTCCCGCGTATTTTCTTTAAATAATCCCAGCTAAGCCCATTATTATTAATCGGCTCGTTTCGACTTTATTCCAGGCATTACAACATACATACATACATACATACATATATATAGGGGTGGTTAGAATAATAACCCACTCATATTGTGATAAATTGTTAACTTAACCTAGGCCGTTGATCATGCAATTGAAGCATAAGATTACACCTTGTGTCAACTTTCTATTCATAATAGAAAAGGACAATTTGGAAATTTAACATATCTTGCGAAAAGTCAGATTACATATGTTGGTGACAAGTGTCACCGCCTAATTTTAAAATATTATTTTCTTTTTTGCTTTTTTACAAAAAAGAGTTTACTCCTTTAATTTTTATACATTCATAACTTTTTAGTACTATGTTGTTTTTTTATAATAACTACATCATTAAACTAATCATACTTTTCTCTTTAAACTTGTTATAGTTTGCCAAAATTTTTTCCAACCGTCCATAATTATACCGAAGTAACAAACTCTTACATTGGTGTAATGAATATTTGCACTAATATAAAAGTTACATTGATGTGACTTGAAATCTTGATATTTAGGGAAGATATGAACTTGATGAAATATTGATGTAACATGGGTGACTAATGTCACACACCGCTTATACTTCAAGCCACAATGGTCGGGATTTCGGAGTTCTCTAACAAGTTCCAAACACTTAAATGATTTAAGTTTTACACCAAAAATATCTCAAGAAGTATCTAGACTTAACCATAAAAAAATCTGATTGATTAGTCTAAGATTAGCCTAGAAATTTCCTTGTAAATATGTTAGATATTTACATAAAAATATATAAGATATTTAGTACTAAGACAGTTTTAGATTAGGAATAATCTAGATCTATAGGAAAATTATAAATAGGTGGTGATAGGCCCATTCCAAACAACCTCACAAGTGGAGTAATCAAGCTTCCTTGTATCAAAGTTCTTAAGCAATACAAGTGTTATTTCTTTCAAGCTTTCTTGTGATCATTCTTGAAATCTCTACAAGTAGTTGAATCACTACTAACTTGGTGATCTAGTCGATATCAAGGCTGACTTAGTACGGTGACTTAGTTCCACACGAGAGTTTCGGAATCACTCCGTGACAAATGGTAACAGAGCATGTCTATTCACTGGGATGGCGACTGAATCGGAGAAGATTATGGTCGTAAGCGCTGTCGGAGGAGAAGAGAATCCTGGTCAGGATGGAACTTCCTATGGAAGCAAGAACAGTCATGGGCGTCAAAGGACAAGACCCTAGAGAAATGAGTTGTTGAATTGGAATCAACAATGACAAGTCTTGGAACCCAAGTTAATAAGCAGCTACAACAAATAGAAAGCTTGGAGACTGAGTTCCCCAAACTTAGGGAAGACCTTATGGCTACCATCAAGGTACTTTGTGGAGAAGTGAAGATCATGATAAATGATGTAGCTAGAGAGGCTATCAAAGGATGCACTCAAAAAGGTCCAAAAAGACATGAATGAGCTTTCAGCCAACACGCATCGCAACCTTATCAGCTTGGAAGCAAAGGTGGATGATTGCAGCAAAGCCATGGTTATAACAGGAGGCAACATCGTCAACTTAACACCAAGGATCAAGGTCTCTAAACCAACACCCTTTGTTCGCAAATGCAAGGCAAGGGTTATAGACAACTTTCTACAGGAGATGGAACGTTACTTCGATGGTGTGAACATCACCGATGATGCTACCAAGATAAAGGCAGCCACTATAAGGCCCCGTTCCCGGAGCACTCATAGTTGGTCAATCGTCACACATAAAACATAAAATATTCATTTAAATTTACTAAAATACTACAGCGGAACCATTTAACCAAAATCATTTCATATATTAATAATCGCTTTTGCAAAATAATATATCATTGTTACATTACAAAATACCACTTGTTGCATTACATCACAAAAACATTATCGTAATACATTATGGATGCCATCCAAAACAAGCCAAGTAGCCGCCCCTTTCCATCCTCAGCAACATTTACCTGCCAACTGGAAAATACATAAAAAGTCAGCGTTGTTAAGTGAGTTCTAGCTTTATAAAACATTATATTACCTTCCATTGTTAAACATTTTCTTTCTTTCACATATGATCATACATCATACATACATCAAGGTAATATCTTTATCTTCCATCATCGTTCACTTCGTTCATATCACACGTTTCGTACTTATCGCACTTTTTCTTTTCTTTCACTTCAATCCAGATCTTGTCATATGCTTAAGCCCCCTCTTGGGCACCAAGCCATATCATCTAGGTTTAAGCGACAAGGATCCCATATCTCACGTATGGAGTAGTCACATAGACTAACTCCCCCTATGTGTGAACCCTTAAAGGTTAGTCAAGATCACACACTGTAAACCACACAGTTAAGCTAACAACTCTCAATGAGTTGTGAACCTCCTTACATTTGCATGCAATACTTTTCATTCGGTTATTCATTATATTCCACTTTCATTATCTTAAATATTTCGCTTCATTAAGATAATACTTTGCGTTCATTAACATAATCACACCACGTAAAGCCATGTAATAATACGTAATAAGGAACAAAAGAAAACACATCATACATAAGCATAACATCATTACACATCATCATAAAACATTATATAATCATCAAACATTACCCTCAGGAACATCCCA
Source organism: Flaveria bidentis (assembly GCA_018326385.1). Lineage (NCBI taxonomy): Eukaryota > Viridiplantae > Streptophyta > Magnoliopsida > Asterales > Asteraceae > Flaveria > Flaveria bidentis. Next base: position 19,145 of record BJCM01073460.1, on the reverse strand, counting down.
AGTCATTGTCTAAAACTTATTTCTCTTCCAAAATTTTAGAAAAATTTCTAAGTCTTTAGGCGAATGGGCCCTATGCAGGCGCATGGGAACACTTAGGCACATGGGAAACTTTTGTGTGAATTGGCACTATTTGGGAGCATGGCCAAACACTTAGGCGTCTAGGCAACTTTCTGGACGCATGGGTACTATGCAGGCCTGACTTAGGCGCATGAGCCTGACTTAGGCGCATGAGCCTGACTAAGGCGCATGGACAGTTGGGCGCATGGGAACACTTAGTCAATTCAGGCATAATCTTAGGCGCATGGGAGCTATTTGAGCACATGAACTTTAGGCGCATGGGGACTTAGGCGCATGGGCAACTAACTTAACTAACAACATCATTTCAGTCCCCAAATTCATATCCGAACGTGTTCCAAACTTCGTTCTAATATTCTAAGCATCATGAACACATATCTAACATAATCATACCATAAATCAAACCCAAACATTCACCCACCCACATTCACATACACACAAACATACGGGTTCATACCCAAAAACAAATAAACACATTTAAGCATGTATTTCCAGCCCTAAAAATAAGTTAAAACATATAAAAAGGGGTTCTAGAACTCACCTTTGACAACTTTTGGGTAGACTTCTTCAAAACCAAATGCAAATGAGTTCAAACACCTAAAAACCCCACGAAAACACACATCCGAACACACAAAACACATATGAGCACATACATGTGGCTATGAACCAGCTAAGAACACTTAAAAACATCGAATTCTTACATTGAATTCAACATGTTCTTCTTCCTTCTTCAAAAACCCGCAACTTCTGCTCTTTCTCTCTCAAAAACCATAGACAAAATTGATGTGCAAGGGAGTGGGCGGCCATGCCCACTTTTCCTACAAAATATATTATGATTTTGTACTTTTTACATATTTAACCTCTCAACTTGCGTTAAACTGCATCTTTTTCTTTCTCTTCACTTTTATTCTTCATTTTACATCTTTTAAAAACTTTGGGTCTTACTGCCATGCTTTACTTGAAGGATACTGTGGGGTTGTGGTGGCGACGTAAACATGGAGAGATCAAAATAGGTATGTGCACTCTCAACACTTGGGATGATTTCATTAAGGAATTACAGAAACAATTCTATTCGAAAAACGCTAAAATGAAGCAAGGAGTCAGTTTGAACAAACCGACACCATCAAGGACTACATCAAAGAGTTAACTACTCTTTCCTTGAGATTATGGATATTTATAACAAGGACTCCCTATTATACTTTCTTGATGGTATACCTACAACCATAGGCCAAGATGGAGTTGGGACAACGTGGTGTTTAGGATCTCTCTTTGGCCATCGCGATAATCAAAGGACTGATCGACTACAAACGAAAGGACCCTAAACCCAAGGATCGAAAGAGTAATCACGAGAAAGGCGAGGGAGATAAATTAGCCCAAACAAAAGGCACTGTTGCACGTAAGCCACTACCCCATTGGAAGTCCCGAGAAAATAAACCACTTACAACAAATTATAATTGTTTCATATGTGATGGGCCGCATAAAGTCAGGACTATCCAAAGAAATCAAGCCTAGATGCTATGATCACAAAGGAGGAATGTTGCCATGATGAAGGAGAATGAGACGTTTGCATGGGGTCAATGCAAGTTCTAAGTGCAATCAAAGAAACAGTAGAGACTCGAACAACATCAAGTAAAGGACTACACTATGTATAGGCCAAAATCAAGGGCATTCAAGTACGAGCCCTTATGGATACAAGAGCTTCTCATAACTTCATGACCATCAGAGAGGCTCAACAACTTGGTGTTAGTTTTCTTAAAGGGGGAGGTACAATGAAGACTGTTAACACCAATGCCACACCAATACACAGGGAGGCAAAGGATGTTCAAGTGAAGATTAGAGAATGTCCAGGGCCAATCAACTTCACAGTAGTAGAGATGGATGACTTCAAAGTAGTTCTAGACACAGAGTTCTTCGACAAGGTACGGACCTTCCCTATGCCTTTTGCTAATTCCTTGTGTATCCTTGACAGGGGAAAGATTTCTGTAGTAAGCACGGAGCGGGATTCAAGGAGTGCGCCTAAGACCCTTTCAGTCATACAATTCAAGAAGGGATACAACAAGAAGGAGCCATGTTACTTAGCAGTAGTAAAAGGTGGATGACAAAGTAATTGCCAAACAGGTTGTAACAAAAGTGATCCAGAACATACTTGAAGTATACAAGGATGTTATGCCAATAGAACTATCAAAGAAACTACCCCTATGAAGAGAGGTCAATCATCAAATTGAGTTGGAACCAGGGCCAAAACCCCCAGACAAGGCCCCATATCATATGCGACCGTTAGCGTTGGAAGAGTTACCGAAGATCATGCATAGGTTGGAATCACCTTAGAGTAGATTGTTTATATTTTCTTGTAATAGGTCTTATGTTAGCTTACTTTTGTATGTAGTTAGCTTTATTTTGTTTTGCAGTCCAGTGAAACTATGAGCGAAACTGAAAGTTCTCTCGGCGAAACTGTTGTTTCTACCGGGCAAAACTATAGTTTCGGCAGAACAGTTTTACTGACAACGAAACTGTCTGAGAAACAAAGACTGCTATATATAGTTTTGATCATTATCATTGTTGATTAATATTGCAAAACCCTAATCGTTTATCCTTGTTGCAAGTAATCTTTGTCAGCAGTAATTTCACAGAAATATCATTGTGCTTTGTTATTATTGAGTATATTGATCATCATTATCTTACTTTGATTGAATTATTATTGTTCTCAATCTTCATTATCCTTTTGTCTATTGTTTGTATTTGATATCGAATGATTCAACAACTCATGTGTACTGCAAATCGATCAAATGGACCAACAGTTACGTAAGCAGATTAAGAGTTGTTGGATACAGGCTATATTCGTCCCTCTAAAGCCCCATATGGTGCCCCAGAGTTGTTTCAAAAGAAGAAGGATGGGCACGCTTCGTATGTGTATTGTTAATCGGGCCTTAAACAAGATCCGGTAAAGAATAAGTATCCAATTCCATTAATCACTATCTATTTGATCAACTTGGCAATGCAGAGTACTTTTCAAAGTTGGATCTTTGATCAAGGTACTACCAAGTAACAATTGCCAAAGGGGATGAAGCTAAGACCATGTGAATCATAAGGTGTGGATCATATGAGTTCTTAGTGATGATGTTCGGTCTAACCAATGCACCAACCATTTTTTGCACGCTTATGAAAACTCTTACATCCGTTTCTAGAAAAGTTTGTAGTAATGTACCCAGACGATATTATGATGTATAGCCACACATTAGAAGATCATGTGGCACACCTGCGACAAGTATTCAAGGTAGTACATTAGAACTAGTTATACATTAACCTAGAGAAATGCTCGTTCACCTAAAATGAAGTTGAGTTCTTGGGACATCAAATCAAGGAGGGACAACTCATGATGGACACCACCAAAGTAAAAGCCATTCAAGAATTGTAAGGCCCCGTTCCCGGGACGCTTACAGTTGGATCCTCATCGCACATAAAAAATATAATTACGTTTGCCCTATGAAAAGATTGCAGCGGAAACATTCAAAAATGACATCTCATTTCATTATAAAAACTTTTGCCAAATAATACATCGTCAATTGGTTACAAAATACATTGTTGCTTTATATCACAAAAGCATTAAATAAATGGATGTCATCCCAAAAGAGCTGAGTAGCCACCTCATGCCATCCTCAACAATCATTACCTGCCAACTGGAAACACATCAAAGTCAGCGTTGCTGAGTGAGTTCTAGTTTTATAAATAAATCGTACGTTATCTTTCATTTAAAACCGTTCTTTACTTTCATGCGATCGTACATCAAACGTATATAGATAACATCATTATTATCTTCATCATATATACGTTAACTTTCATTCTTGCGTACATTCTTACTTTCATTCATTCATTCATTACTTCCAGTGACATGTACATTACCCCGAACATTGTGCACGAAGCGGGTAACTGGGCCTGAGGTCTTTCATAGACCTCGAACATTATGCACAAAGCTGACACCAGTACCTAGGGCAAGTACATTCACCATTTATCTTTTCTCTTCTGTTCCGGATCAATGCCATACGTTATACCCCGAAATTGTGCACGAAGCGGGTAACTGAGCCTAAGGTCTTTCATAGACCTCGAACATTATGCACGAAGCTGACTCTAGTACCTAGGGCAAACGGCAAGGATCCCATTCATATGGTCAATCAAAAAGATTGGACCGTAGTGTGCTTCCTTCAGGGTAGCTAACCCGCACACCGTTGAGTTAACACCTTCATCGGGTGTGCACCTCCATACATTTGCTTGCAAGCCTTCTTACATTCATTTATTCATTAATGCATGTATTCATTCATCATGTTCCTCTTTCATTATCTTTCGGTTTACGTTACATAATACTTCATTCATTCATTAACATCACACATAAAACCACAGGAAGGATAAACATACATTGCAATAAGGAACATATCATACACAGACATCAACATCATACAGGGCAACATCATACATACATATCATGCATAAACATGCAACATCATCATCATCATCATGGCCTACGTGCACTCTAAGGCCTCAATCGTCATCTTAAATGCTCTTATAGGAATCCTTACGTCAAAACTTACATCTGCACTTTCCCCCAAAAGTCAGAAGTCAAACTACACTTTCCTCGGGTGCAACAGCCCTATTAAGACGCATTGACACCCTTCAGTCGCATAGCCTCCATGCGACTGAACATCATGCAAATGAACCAATACGGACGAACACTCATGCGAATGAACACCCAATCGTGCGAATGGACAATGCGGATGGACCTCATGCGAATGGGACTAATGCGGATGAGCACTTATGCGACTGGACCTCCAACGCATGACCTCCATGCGACTGGCCTTTCAATCGTGCGAATGGACCTTCAATCGTGCGAATGGACCCCAATCGTGGGAATGGACCCCAGTCGCACCCTATTCGGTCGTATGGCCTCCATTCGGCCTCCGGTCGGTCGCCTAGCCCTAGCTGATGCAGAATGCAGTCCATCCCGACTGCAACCGAGGGTTTTCAGCCTCCAAACTCATCTAAACCCATTTTAAACCCAAATCAACAATCGTAATCCTTAGGGATGCATACCACAACACCATTCACGCACACACAAGCTCACAATCAAGACTCAAACGCATCATACGCATACATACACATACACAAACGGGTAAAACGTACACACACTCAAAAACCCGATTTCAGATGTTTTCCAGCCCCAAAATCATTTGAAAACAAGTAAAAGTGGGGACCTAGAACTCACACAAATGACACCGAGAAGTAGAGCTTCGGTTTGACTCGCTTCTCAACAATTTTGGCCACTCGAACCAACCCAAACCAACTTTTTTGCTCATTTTTCTCTTCTTTCTCTCTTCCTCTCTCTCTTTGGCTGATTTTGGTGGGTGTAGGGAGAGGGTAAGGGTTGCCCTCTCCCTTACATACTTCCACTTCCCCAACTTTCTCTCGTTGGCGAGTTTGGTCCCTCGACTTTGGACTTTATTTCTTTTCTTCTTTCGCCGGCTTCAAAATAAACAAATATCCGAGTGTTACAAGAATAGACGTGGTTCCATAGTTATATTCATTTCTCGAGTTGATCAATTACTACCAACGATTCACCATGGGCTACTCCGTGAAAGCAGGCCCCCCGAACGACTTACTAAAGAAAAATAAGGCTTGAAGATGGGACAAGCAGTAAAGGGCCTTTGATGAATTAAAGGAGGTTGTTATGTCTGAACCAGTTATGCGGCTACCAGATGTCACCAACATGTTCGAGCTACACACCGATGTATCGGACTTTGCAATTGGTGGAGTACTTATGCAGGAGGGACATCTGCCCAAACTAAAGGACATCAAGAGGAAATATATAGTGCAAGAAAAGGAGATGACAATCATCATTCATTTCCTACGAACATGGCGACATTATCTTCTCGAGTCTAGGTTTGTTATAAAAGCCAATAATGTTGCCACTAGCTATTTTCAAACATAAAAGAAGTTAAACCCAAAGCAAGCTAGGTGGCAAGATTTCCTCCCGAATTTGATTATGTTTTGGAATAGAAATCAGGGAAAGCTAACGTTATGGTGATGTCGTAAGTCGTAAGCCTGAGTTTGATACAATCATAAGGCCTTCATTTGACATCCAAGACAAAATAAAAGAAGGCTTAGAACAAGGTTCCTTTGCCAAACACTTGGACTCTAGCTTGTGATGGGAAGACAAGATGGTTTTGGTTAAAGGGGTACTTGTTATTTACTACCAGAGACCAGCTTTTTGTGCCCAGATGGGGTGATCTAACATGTACGATTGTGAAGGAGTGTCATGACTCAAGATAGGCCGGTAATCTTGAAATAAAACAAACTTTGGCACTTATTGAATGTACTTCTTACCGGCCTAAAATGAAGGATGACGTAGAAGCGTACGTGAGAACATGCTTAGTTTGTCAACAAGACAAGATTGAGAAACGTTAAGCTAGAGGGATTATTAGAACCATTATCGAAATCCAATGGCCCATTGGAATGTGTCTTTATGGATTTCATCACTTGCCTATCAAAGTCAAAAGGAAATGGGAGCATAACCGTGGTGGTGGATCGATTTTCCAAGTATGGAACATTCATTCTTGCACCAGCTGATGTAACTGCAGCTAAGACAACAAGGTTATTCTTCAAGCATGTGGTGAAATATTAGGGTATTCCACAAGTCATTGTAAGTGAACATGAGCCACCCTTCATAGAGAAATTCTGGTCAGAGTTGTTAAATATTGTAAGGACAAGTTTGAATTTCTCAACAAGCTTCCATCCTCAAACCAATAGAGAAACCAAACAGGTCAATACATTGCTAGAGCTCTATCTTCGACATTATGTGAGTGCCAACCAACGTGACTGGGCAAAGCTTCTCGACGTGGCATAATTCTCTTTACAATATGCAATGAAGTGAGGCAACTGGTAAGAGCCCTTTTGAGATAGTTATAGGATGAAAACCACTAACTCCAAACACTCTATCCGCCTCTTATAACGGAAGTAGCCATGCTATTTTCAAGGCAATTAAAGAGTGGCATTAGCAGGCAGATTTGGCATAAGCTTCACTTAATTAGGCAGTTAAGAAGATGAAGGAATGGGCCGACAATAAGAGAAGGCACGTCGAGTTCCAAGTTTGGGACCAATTCATGCTAAAGTTGTTGCCACAACAAATCAATTCATTACGAAGTGTGCTCAAGGGATTGGTGAGGAAGTTCGAAGGTCCTTTCCTCATAATCACACGAGTAGGAAAAGTTTCTTACCATCTCCAACTACCGCCTAAGTTGAAAATATACATGTCTTTCATGTGAGTTTTCTTAAGCCATACCATGAAGAGATAGAAGACTTAGAGAGAGGGGTATCCAAACAGGCACCAACGGTTGTGGTAACATCTTTTGATCAAGAGGTTGTTGAAATTATATCAGACGATACTATCTGTAGGAGGGGCGTGCCAAGCTACAAGGAGTACTTGATCAAGTGGAAGAACATGCCAGATAGTGAGGCCAACAGGGAACCAGATGATACACTATGGCAGTTCAAAGACGAAATCAATAAGTACCCTAAGTAAAGCATGACGAGGACGTTGCGAACTTAGGTGGGGGACAATGTCACACACCGCTTATATTTCAAGCCACAATGGTCGGGATTCCGGAGTTTTCTAGCAAGTTCTCAAGACTTCAAAGACTTAAGGTTTACACCAAAAATATCTCAAGAAGTGTCTAGACTTAACCATAGAAAAAATTGATTGATTAGTCTAAGATTAGCCTAGAAATTTCCTTGTAAATATCTTAGATATTTACATACAATTATCTAAAATATTCAGTACTAAGATAGTTCTAGATTAGGAATAATCAAGATCTTTAGAACAAGTATAAATAGGTGGTGATAGGTTCATTCCAAATCACCTCACAAATATTGTAATCAAGCTTTCTTGTATCCAAGTTCTTAAGCAATACAAGTGTTCTTTCTTTCAAGCTTTCTTGTGATCATTCTTGCAATCTCTACAAGTCATTGAATCGTTGCTAACTTGATGATCTAGTTGAGATCAAGGCTAAATTAGTACGGTGACTAAATGCCACACGAGAGTTTGCAAATCACTCTGTGAGACTAAGCTAACCTAATATTGTTTACATTGATGTAATAATATATTACTCTACTATAACACATGGTAGTACATTGACAAACAACTTAAAGCTCACAAAACCTAGATCAAATTCAACAAGAAACTAAGATTTGGAATTAATTAATCAACTTATAAGTGAACACTTTTACAATAATTAAATTTGGTGATTATTAGCCATGTGAAAACTTACACCATTCATCAAAACAACTTCTTATATTGCACCTATATACTATTTCTAAAACTACCATAAAAGGTGAATGAGATCTTGGCTTCTTCGAACTCAGATGAGTACCAAACATCAATACTTGCTACCGGAGAAATTCATTTCTATCTCATATATGATTTTTTGACTTTAATTTTTTGCTTGCTATCGACGTTGGGAGTTGATTGTCCAGATTTTGATATGGGTCTTCAGCTATGTCCTTTGACCCATAAATATTTTCACGGGGGTGATCATCTGGTTGTTGCTTGTCTTATGTAGTATGCGTGTCGCAGTGATTGTAAGGGGTATTAGGGCTATTGACGGAAAAAATAGTAGAAAGATGAAGATTCAATTGAATATTTTGTGGGTTCTTGATCTTGATCTAGCAAACCAATATGTATTTTATAGGTTTTAATATTTTGAAGGCATGTGATGAAATAAATACACAATAAAAGAAAAGGTTAAAAAAGTACAAAACAAGAAATAATCAGTTTACCCTTGTCTTTATCTACCCCACTCAGTTGAAATATTCGTTAGTTTATATTAAATTAATGGCTAAGATTTGGCTAATGAGTTAACATAGTATTGATGGGTTAACAATTCAACCCCTATATATATATATATGTATATTTGTATGTATATATGTATGTATTATTTTGATTTAGTTATTATTTTTACTTAGTATCTTTACTCTTAAGTCTTGTCACTTTAGTATTTTTGCCATTTTTTAGAATTACCCTAGGTTTAAGAGCGTGAAGTGGTGACACGTAAAAATATCATACTTCCCCTAAATTCCTAATCGTCATCAACATAATTTATTTGGTTTAGTGTTAAAACTTAAGTATGTTTTAAATTTATATTTTGTTAAACAAATATTATTGTTTAGTTGAATTTGTAACTCCTGAAAACTTAAAATAATGATAACGTGGTTTTTTTTTCAATTTTAGGGAGAATCTTTCTACTCTAATAAAAGAGTAAATGAGTGTGTCACTTGTCACCACGACATTTATTCTCATCAAACTTTTCCCACTTATAATTAGTTTTTTAATAAAAATTAGAAAGAGAATTTTTCTATTAATGCTATTTCTATAGAGATAGTTTTTTATAAAATGATATTTTTCAAAAAAAATATAACTATTTTTATGTAAAATTTCAAATTTGGTTTTTTAAAGTAAATTTTTATTAAACAAAAATAATTAAAATAAGGTGTTATAGTAAGAAAAAAATTTAAAAACGAAAATTTTTTAATTGTTATTTTAAAACAAAATGTTTAATTTATTTTTGAAAAAAACAAAAAAATACAAAATGCATATTATTATATTATTACTTATAGTTGTTACTCATACATAATTTCAATCATATCATGTCTTAGTCTATTATTTTATAACTAATAATTTTTATTTTACTTAATATTTTATTTTTTCAACCCGTGTAATACACGAGGTTACTAAAGCTAGTTACATATATCGCCCTCTCCACTCTTAAAATTACATATTTACCCAAAACACAAGTTTTCAATGCATAAGTACAATGCATTTTAAGCATAGTTTGAGGAAATATGTAATTTTACAAGTTTAGAAGGGGATATATGCAATTGTCCCTAAATTTTAGTTTGAAACTGAGTGCAACTGAGTGCTCAGTTATAAACCGAATCTAGCTCCAGCATAAACATTCTACTCAATTTCTTAAATTCAACCCGAACCAAGCGACTCGGTTGTAAACGAACCAAGTTTGAGCGACCCTTCCTTCGATTTGGTTTGTGAACATACTAATTTGATAGCTATAATGTGTTTTGAGAAAGCATAGCACATAGAGTATAATAGACAACCTATACCACTAATTTTATTTCTTAATAGATGTAATGGATCCCAAAACTTCCTTTATTTTTGGAGAACCACCTGTTTTCTTTGAGTTTGGAAATGATGATAAAAATGCTATTACAAAAATATATGGTAATGGTGAGAATAATGGACAATATTTGGTGTGAAGGGGATAATTTTTCTATGGGATGAAATAGTTAAAAAGGGGGTTTGTAAAGCGATTAAGAATATAGCGCTTGTTCTCACAACACTATAGTACAAGGGTTTTGAATTCCAAGTAAGTCACTTCAACTATTACTACTACTACTATTGTTATTGTTTGTTTATTTATTTTCGTGTGGATTTTAGAACTTTCTTGATTTCAGTTGGAATGATATTTTAAGATGTTTTATTGTATAATTTTTTTAGAAAATCATGAGTGAAAGAAAAAATGAAAATTACTCGATGAGAAAGTTGCAAGTTCTTTGTTCCCTAACTCCATGGTGGCAAATCATACACGCTTGTGTGTGAAACTAAAATAATTGTATGTTGATATAACTCGAACAAGGCAACGGTTGTAGATATGTGAGGAAATGGAAGATCTATCCAAATAAACGCTATTTTTGGATTAGTGAAAAAAGAAAGGGTTAGCTCAAAAGATCCAACTTGATGACTCGGAAGATTCAAATAATGTAAACAAATTTTCACTTGCTTTCCCTTCACCTCATCAAATCTACGATCGTTGCCTAGTTCAAGTTATGCCAACATACAATTCTTTTAATTCCATGCACAAGCGTTATGATTTGCCACCGTGAAGTTAGGGAATAAAGAACCCACAACTTTCTTATCGAGCAATTTTTATATTTCTTTCATTCCTTGATGTTTCAAAATATTTATACAATAATACACACTTAAAATCATTCCAATTAACATTAAGATAATTCTTCAATCCACAACAAATAAACAAACGAATAATAATAGTAGTAGTAGTACAAACGAATAAACACCCAGAAGCACTCTACTGTTGTGAGAACAAGTGTTATATTTTTAATCGCTTTACAAATCTTCTTTTTTAATTGTGTCATCCCATATAAAAAGTATATATTTCACACCAAATTTGTCCACTATTCTCACATTTACCAAATATTTCCATAATGGCATTTTCATCATCATTTCCAACCTCAAGCAAAAAGGTGGTTCTCTAAAAACAAAACAAGTCTTGGGATCCTTTGCATCTCTTGAGAAAGAGAGTAGTGGTACAGGTTGTCCATTACACTTTGTGTGTTATGCTTTCTCAAAACACATCGTAGCCGTCAAATTAGGCTTTTCACAAACCAAAAAGAACGAAGGCTTGATTGAACTTGATTCGTTTACAATTGAGCCGCTTGGTTCGGTTCGAATTTAAGAATTCGAGAAGCATGTTTATGCTGGAACTCACTTTGGTTTA